>VYZS01047394.1:0-44265 GCA_013400695.1 Neodrepanis coruscans
TTGATTTGTGAAGACCTGCTCTCCCACTTGCTTTGAGGTTTGTTGCTTTCAAAGTCTGGGATGAGAAATAACTTACGTTACACAGTTTTCCCAGCTGAACCTGGGAGTCCTGCCTCTAATTTGAACCATAAAACCATCTTTGTTCAGTTGGTCACATCTGATATCTGGTGGCTTTCCTTAGAAATCACCTCAACTGGTGGAGCTACACAGATGAATGTGTGGGATTTGGGGGAAAAAGGAACTGCCTGGGAAAGCTGCAGGATTCTGTCCTGTGCTGCATTTGTATTTCCTGACCTGTTTTGTTTGTTGCAGTGTTCAGAAAGAAACAATTCCTGTGCTCCTGCAAGGCAAAGATGCTCTGGTGAGATCTCAGACTGGCTCAGGTCAGTGTTGAATTGTCTCTGTCCTTAGGTTTGTTAATTGGATCCCCAAAAAGCAGAACCAACCCCTCACATTCCCAGTACCCCTCACACAGTGCCAGGCTCTGGCTGCAGTTTAAGAATGATGAGACAGATGGTGCTTTATTGCTGAAGTGCTGTCATTGCCAGGTATTTCTTTTGATGGAAAGTTTCCTGATTTTCTCCTTTTCAAAAAGGTAAAACTCTTGCCTATGGAATTCCACTTGTACAGTCTTTGCAAGGAATGGAATCCAAAATCCAGGTAAGTGCAGCAGAATTGAATGTATTTGCTTTTGTTGTTAATAAAAATGAAACCCAGCTCTTGTAGTCATTACTGTCTCTTGTTGATACAAAGTGGGAGGGTAAATGAAAAGGGGCTGAATTATCAGGTTTGGATAAGGTTGAGGGCAGGAGAGACTGATCTGGAAGCTGAGAGAACTGCAACCAGAGTTACTGCCATGTCTGTAGGAGTTTCTGTGCATCAAACAGGGGAGTGTCTGAGCAGCTCAGAAATACAGGGGTGAAACAATGTGTGTGTGGAATAAAATGTTGGGTTTGACCATGAACAACTTCACCAGCAGGAAAGAGGAACCAGTGCAGGACTGAGATGTGAAAGACTTGATTCTTTTTTTTGAATCTGTGAGGTGGGAATACCCCAAAACATTGTGTACAAACTTGCACTGAAGCCCTTGAGGATTCTCTGTGCTGGCTGACAGCAGTGAGGTGTGGGAGGGCTCTGTTTGTTGGTGCTTCATTCTTCTCATTGCCCCTGATCTTGTCTGTTTGCAGCGCAGTGATGGGCCTTATGCACTTGTGCTGGTGCCAACAAGAGAGGTAGGGGGCCTTTCTCTTTCTGAATCTCTCTCTGAACACTGGTTTTTAGTGTGTAGATGTGGGAACATCTGTGGGAAGGGGAACTCTCATGCTCCCCACTTTAGGAAATGTTCTCTTTCCTTTTGCTCAGATCTTGCCCTCACAGGAAGAGAGTTGTCATTGTTGTTCAGTGCCTTTCCAGAGTGAGGGAGAAGGGATTTCTAAGCTTTCCTTGTGAGTTGTGAAGCCTGCAGAGCCTCTCTAGCTCAGTGCATGCCCCATGCCCACCTCACACAGGAGGAGTGAGTAAAACCAATGAAAGCAGCTTTGCAAACGTGTAGGTTTATACAGACATTTCATTTTTCAAGCTGTTTCTCCAAATCCATAAGTGAATGCTGAAGCTGAGGCCTCCAAGAGTTGGTTCCTCCACTGAACTCTCTTGTATTTAATTTATATTATTTGCAATTGTAAAGGCAATGTCAGAGGAGGGTTTCAGCCTCTCAATTTCTTGCATGTCAAATGGTAATAACTTGGTTGTGGAGAATTGATTGCAGGTGTCTCATCTGGGGCACAATATTTTATGCAACCTGCAGTACAATCTCTGCTCAGTTCCATGAAAGAAGGCTCTAAAGCTATTTAAATTTTTACATCAGCAACTTACTGCCTTTCAGGGATGCTGTGTGAATACCAAGCATGGAGGAAACTCTGTGTGAGCTCATTTAAAGGGCATTGAGAGCACTTAGGAAGAGAATTTGTAATTATAATTGGTATTACTTGGTATTGCAAGCAGTGGCATTCCTTGGGAAAAGAAATGCAGAGGTAGAAAGATCCAGTGGCACAATCACTCCATGGATCAGGTGAGGGAACAGGGTGGGCTGCTCTGACTGCCAGGAGATAACTAAATTCTAGGCTGCATTTCCTTTTCATAGGGGTTTCCTTCCAGAATTTGTACCATTTTCCCTTTTACTCTTGTGATGAGCAAAATCTTCTGTGCCTTCAGCTTGTTTTCTCCCTGGGGCATTGAGAGAAGCCAGCAGAATTCTCTCCTGTCCTGGGAGCTGATTTGTGGAGATGAACCAGGGGAGAGATTTTTGAACAGGTCCAAATATAGTAAGAGGGGGATTATTCAAGAGAAAAAAATTAATAAGCATCTTCTAAAAGAAAAATTAAGGCTGTATTTAGAATTTTGATGATATACAGAACTGGATTAGTTTACAGATTTTTGAGCCACAGGGATTTGTGATCCAGAGAGACTTTGTCAGATCTCATTTTCCTTTGTTGCTTTCCACAGCTTGCACTGCAAAGTTTTGATACAATGCAGAAACTACTTAAGGTAAGAATTCAATGCTCTGTGTTCTTGTTCCTTGAGGAACTTCAGTTCCTGTGAATTCAGCTGGAGAAATGGTCCTTAAAGATAAATGTGTTCAAGTGTGTGATTTCCCTGTGGCATGTTTTGAACTATTACAGGAGCAATTAAGTGATTAATTGTGGCACCTCAGTTAGACATGTGTTGATAAACAGGGGTGGTTGATTTTCACAAGGATTTGTTTTTAGAAATACCTTTCATTGTTTCAGTCTGAGTTATGAATGGAAACTCTCACAGTGACAGGGACCATTTTACTGAAACTAATCCTGGGCAGATGGGTTTCAGATGGGGAGCAGAACTTGGTGAACTGCTTTGCCAATGACTGGAGAAATGAGAAGGCTTTTGAAATCATTAAATGATAGTGCTTTCCCTTTAATTGAGGCAGAGTGTCTTACCATGGGGCCACAAGGTATCTGAATCATTTATCTCATCCATATTCCCACTCCCTCTTCTTTTTTTTTTATCTTGAAATGATGAGAGTTCCCAAGTCTGGTTTTAATGCTGGAATTACCAAGTAAGATTTTGTTGTGTCATGCTGAGGTTTAAAGCACTTGAGTCTTCTTCCATAGTAATTAGGAGTTGTTATGAGCAGACTTTTAATGTCCTTCAGAGGGTGAAGTCTGGTCAGTCTGGACTGACCCCTCCTAGTTTTTGTTACATATAATGTGCAGTAACCACCAAATCCAGTGTAAACTGTCACAGTGACCCAAAGGAGTTCAAGATCATGATCTGACTGGCCCTTGGAGGGACTGGACAGCTGGAGGGTGTGATGTGATTCTGTCAGCACTGAAAGAGAAAAATGAGAGCTGAGCTGCTCCTGACACAGTCACCACTGCCAGCTGCTGAGGTGTTACTGCCTGGATCCTGCTTGGGCATCTACCTCACTTTAGACCTTTAAAGGAAACTCTTTTTGGAGGAACTATTATCTTAGAGTTTCTGTGCAGACCTCAGGCTGTTTCCCAGTCACACACATGTGCAGCCCCTACAAGCTGTGCTCTGCTGCTGTCCCTTGTGTCCTCCTGGATGAGGCAAAGGCAGTGCTGGGCTTTGATTATCTCCCCTGTAAGTACTGGGCAGTAGCAGAGTCAGTGAAGGATTGGACCTCATTAAAGTAAGTGGGAAAAACTCCTGCAGTATCAGTGAGACTGACATTTAATGTTCACAGACAGAGGCACTGTGTGCTCATGGCTCTGTGTTTGTGTCTGTAAACTCTCTAAGTCCTGTGCTCTTCTGAAATCTTCCTTGGCCACAGCAAGACATGACTTAAAGGCAAGATGAAGAAACAGCATCATAGTTTGTCTTTGAACATCAAGGGTTCTTGCAGAGAAGGAAAAGAAATATTATAATGTGATTGGAAGGGGTGCAAAACCAATTGTATTTCCATCTTCCTGCATGATGTGGGAAGTGAGGTACCTGGGTAGAACTAAAGGTGCCATTGATAGGGAGCTGTGGGTGAGGGAGTGCTCAGAGACTGTGTTAGATCACATCAGATGCACACTGCTGTCAGTCCCAGCCCTTTCACTGTTTGCCAGGAAACATCATTTTTTGATTAGGCTTTGTCTCTTTATGAAGAAGAATCAGTATTGAACTTGGTTTTCCTTTCTGTAGCCATTTACCTGGATTGTGCCTGGAGTGCTAATGGGGGGAGAAAAGAGAAAATCAGAAAAAGCCAGGTAGGAAGCCAATTTCTTAAATTGTATTTTGGGTCCTTCTGCTCTACAGCACCTCTTCAGGGTGTTTTTCTTACTGGGAGAGAGGATGGTGAGCTTGGACCAAGCTGTGGTCCCCCTGGATCTTACACAGACACAGTGACTGGGTCAGCAGGAAACATTGACTTCCCTCAGCTGGATCTGTTTCTAAAATGTTGATGAGCCTTCTGAGAAGATGATCTCTTGTGTCAGTGGTTTTTTTTTCCCTCTCCTGACAAACTCCTATATTTGCTTACCACCCAGTGCTGCCTACAGTATTTGTTATGGGGGAAATTGCTTTCTTGAGAAGAGATTTCCTGGTGTTAAAAATCCCTTTCTTTTCCCTTTTCAAGAATTGAATTGTAAGCTGGTAATCCAAAATGGAATTTTCATTTCTCTCTGTATAAGCATACACAAAGAGAAGTTTACTCCTGGCAGTAAAACAAGTGCTCAATTAGAAAAGAAAACCTGGCTTAGGTGTGTTAGTTCTTTTTAATATTAGTTTTTCCTTCCACCCTGTCCTTCTCACTGAGTATCAGAGTATCAGTGATGATCAAGGATACATTTTACCTATGCAAAAATTTTGAGTTCTAATCAGTGAGAAAGCACTGTCCTTAATTTTTCCCCTCTGTACCTGCCAGTTCCTCGCTCTGGGTTCCTGTTCCAGAGTTAACCTGTATGGGGTGGTTTTTTCCTTCCTTTTCCTTACATGGGTTTTATGTTTTGTTTTTTTTTAAATCTAAACAGGTTACGTAAAGGCATCAATATCCTCATTTCAACCCCTGGTCGCCTGGTTGATCACATCAAATCCACAGAATGTGTCCATTTCCGTCGCACTCAGTGGCTCATCATTGATGAAGCAGACAGGTAAAATAATTCTGATACCCTCTGCATCCTAATTCACTGAATATTAAAAAAATAAATACAAGAGAAAGCATGATCTTAAAGCCACTCCTGCTCAGTGGCCTCAGCCAAGCACCAGATGTCTGGGATTAGGACGAAATACCCGCTTTGGACAGATTGTTGGACAATTATTCATTGCAAAGATGTCAGGGAGTATTAAGACTTTCTCCTCATTCCTCCCTGCAGCACCTTTGATCCCCTCTGCTGTTTTTGTAGGATCCTGGACCTGGGCTTTGAGAAGGACGTGGCTGTGATACTCAATGCTTTAAATGCTGAGAGGGAGACACGTCAGAATGTGCTGCTCTCAGCCACCCTCACAGAAGGTGGGTTAGAAACACTGAATAATGCACAGGCAACTGCAGAATAGTTGGTTGAGTCTGATTCTGTTACAGCCCAGTCTGAAGCCCTTTGGAGAAGAGGAAAAAGGCCTGTTAATTTCTTTGGCTTATGACACTTGTTCTTTGTTCTGGAATTTCTATTGATGTATATTCTTACATGGTCCTTACATATGTCTCCCAAATTTCAGAGTAAAGTCAGCTGACAAGCACTGATTGATTTCTTTGTTCTACAAATACAATTAAGGCAAAAAGCTAATGAATGACAGGAGAGTGTTGTGTGATTTGCTCTGTGATAACCAAGCAGTCAGTTGCTGAGGCAGGAGTTGAACCAGATCTCATGACTCCTGCACTCTTGGCAAAGTGAAGATGTGGGGTTTTTTACACACACATTTAAAACCAGGACTGCCAAATGCTGTCTGTACAGACATTTATGTCATGTGAAGTAGCACAATTGCCTGAAATAGTGTCTTGTGAAGGTTTTGGTGGAGTCCACAGCAACTAGGCCTGGTGAGCCCTGATAAGTCTGAGGTTTGTGGAGGTGTTCTGTCAGTGTCTGAGACATGGCTCACACCTTGCCCTTCACTCCTTTTCACTGGAATTGTGTCAGTTGCTTTTTTTTTAACCATCACCCCCCAGACTGGACCTGGTTGGGTCTCATGTGTTCCTCATTTTCTGTGGCTTAGGAGTAACACGACTGGCTGATATCAGTTTGAATGATCCCATCAGGATTTCCATAGCAGATGAAATCCAGAAGGTGCTCAAACCAGCATCACAAAAGGGTGGAGAAGACAGCAGATCACTGAACTGCATGGAGCAGGAAAACTTTGCTGTCCCAGAGAAGCTCAAGCAGTACGTTGTGATTGTCCCCAGCAAACTGAGGCTTGTCACATTGGCAGCTTTTATCCTGGAGAAATGCAAGGTGAGACTCTGTTTGCATTTATATTACTAAGTAGCCCTTTGCCCTTTGCAACTCCTTTATCTGTTCCTCTGTCAGTGGATTAGATCCAGGGCTTTGAAGTGCATCTTGAACCACAAGAGAACAGAGGTGCTGTTGTGTCTTTCATGCTGGCAGTGAGATGTGTGCTCATGCTTCTTTTGTGGGACTCACTGTTTGGTGTCAAAACTCTGTAATCCTTTTTCCATCTAATTATATCTCCAGAAATGTAAACCACGTGGATCTTCTAATGATTGGGGAATTGGGAGATGCCTTTGGAAATGGTCGTGGGTAATTTTCTTGTTTTTTGTGCAGTTTGAAAAACACCACAAGATGATCATCTTTTTCTCCAGCTGTGAACAAGTGGAATTCTACTATGAGCTCCTTGTAAAGGTCCTTGCAGGAGGGTCAGATTTGGAACAGCCTGGACATTCATCTCTCTCTGTGTGCTTACAGTTTCTACGTCTACATGGCAACATGGAACAGGAAGTAAGCATCCCCAAAACGTCAGGATACACAGTTTTATTCCTTATTCCCTGTGATTTATTATGTGGCTATTTTGGGGAGGAGGGCAGAAGAGAGGACAGAGAGTCATTTCACCTCTAGGGGCCTCACTCTTCCATCTGCTAATGAGAATAAGGATATTGTCCCATTTCTGGGAAGTACCTTGGTAGCTGAAAAACCCAGCTGAAGAGGCAAGAGGTGTTATTTCAGCAGGCTGAGGCAGCCATTCTCTATTCCCAGTGGGTGCACTTAAACCATTTATATCCTGTGGTCATAGTGTCCATGATGACCTGTGGCTCTCTCTCATGCAGTCAAGACAGACATTTAATGCCAAAGGAAAACCTTGTCCAAGCTCCAAAACATTGCTACCTAATAAGTTGTCCCCCTTAGAGGAGGAGGGAGCAGTTTGGCTTTGGTTTGAAGAACAAGGTCTTGACACAGTGCTCTTTTCTGTGGGGTAGAATAATAGCAACATAACAGTGATTACCCCAAAATAGGTGGAGGTTTTAGCCAGATAGGCCTGAGGTTGGAGCTTGGTACAGAAGGCTGAGAGTTCAGGAGAAGTGTGTCAAATGAACTGTCGCTGCAGAGTTTCTCTGAGAGAGACCTCCCTTGGAAGTTCAGCCCCTGATCCTGCCCTTGGTCCGTGATGGAGCGAGTTGCTGCTCTACTCTGAGCTGCACAGCAGAGATGGTAAATGAATAGAGCTCTTCTGCTGAAGCAAGAGGTGAAGAGCCATTGTTTTTCTCACTCATTCCCATCCTGTGGAGACCAGAAACATGTGCTTTGCTGTCCCTGCAGTCTGGCCTTTCCTCAACCTGCCTGCCTGAGCAAGTGAGCAGGCCTGGTCTGGCCCAACTCTACCCTGACCAGCTGTTAAGCCAACAGAACACCACTAAGTAGCTGGCACCAGGGGAAGGGTTTTGCCTTTTTAGTACCCAGTGTGTAATTAGTGCTTGATGTCTTCAAATTAAGAGCATTAATGGAGCTAAATTGTGGATCCCATATGGTACTGCTGAGCACGGCTGCTGTCATTGTCAACAAGATACAGCGTGCTCTCTTCTTTAATTTTTGTCAGCAGAGGGTTCAGTGTGTCAGCAAGGCCCAAGTTTCCCTTCTTTGTACCTCTAGCTGGGAGTCAAGTGTGTAAAGTTTCTTCTGTATCATCAGCATAACAGGACATTCACTTATCTCCTAGCCAGAACTCTGGGAAGGAAGGCTTGAAACATGGAAACAAGGATATTTTGGAAAGAGAGTGCAAAAGGGACAGAAAGAAAAGGGGTTTCTGAGGCCAGAGACGACCTGAGAGCTGAAAAAGAGCAAATGGAATCAGATCAAGGCAGTGTGTGTGTGTGTGCAGTTGTTTCCCACAACTACAGAGGTGCTGCTGGCAAGCAAAGACCAAGTGGTGCTGAGGCCTTTGGTTATCAGTGCTCAGAGATTGTCTCATCAAATAGCAGATATTGTGATGTATTGTGAGTTGGGGAGTCAGTTTCTGTGGCTTTTATCAAGAAAACAGCACAAAAGTAGTTGGTTGAACTAACTGGAGTGTGCTTGGGAAGATTTGGGGACTGACAAAGCAGGAGGTAAGTTGGAAGCTGTACGTGCAGGTTCCTGCAGTTCTGGGGTTCAATGGCTCAAAGACTGTTGGTGGGGGGATTTGGGATCTGGGGGCTGTGGATGGCCCTGAGCCCATGTTAGAAGTGGGGGCTGCAGGAGTTCTGTTGGTGCAAACCAGCAGTGAGGACAAGGCTGGGGAGCACCTGACTCAGACACTGACTGGAAGGAACAGCCTCTGTCCCAGTATCAGTAGCTCCATTGATGGCCTTTGCCAGTACAAGAGAAGGGCATGGGAGGATGCTCTGGGAGCTGCCTGCACAGCCCAGGAGTCCTGCTTCCTTATCCCCTCAGACAGGGCTTTCTGGCCAAGGCCTCACCTCTCCTGCCCTGTTACCCTGAAGACTTGTCCCACAGCAGTTCACATGAGCAACTGTGCAGCTGAGCATCCCTGATTCTTAATAATTCCAGAGTCAGTCCAGTGGCTGCCTGCACGCCCCATTGGGCACAGGATGAGGCTGATCTCTTGTGATGTGATTATATCACTGTGTCAACAAAATGGGCTTATCCTGCCCATTGTGTGGCTGGACAGACAGAACTGAACAGGTCCAGCTTTTTCTTGCGTTCACAGAAGCCTGGTTGCCCATAAAGTGATGCCAGTCCTTCTGCTGGTGCTGCCTAATCCTTTGTGAATCTCCTCTCCTTGTAAAACAGCTCCTGCCTTTTGGCATACACAGGCTGTGCTTCTGTGCAAACCCTGGAGGTGTTGGCTGCTTTGCTGTGACCAAATGCATCCAGTCTTCCCCCAGACACTGTGCCTTCCTACCCTGGACCACACCTGTGTGCCACAGATTGTTTTTCCATTTGCAGGATGAGTCTTACTAGAAATCATGAGGCCAAATCCTTTGGTTTTGAAACTGTGCATGATCTAATGAGCAAAGCACAGTTGTTAAATTGTTACACTGGGTGGTTTAGTTTGTATTTGATTGTAATGTGCATAAGCAGTCTTTTCATTTTTCTGTTTCAATCTTCTAGGAAAGAACAGAAGTCTTCCAGGAGTTCCTAAAATCCAAGACTGGCATCTTGCTTTGCACTGTGAGTAACTGGGAGTCCCTTTGCACCTCCTCACTAATGGGCCTGTCTGATCCCTAATGGTAGACCAGAGGATTTGGCACTGAGCTCTGATTCCAGCTCGCTGTCTGACCTTGAGGAAAGTCATGTCCTTTTTCTGCATCTCACATGTTAAATAAGAACTGGGGCTCTCTTTGCAAGCTGTTGTATGATCTTTGCTGTGAGGTGCCATGCACAGAAGAAGTGTATGCCTTATACAAGAGGCCACTAAGTATTTTGCATGGTCTTATGTCTGCAAAAATCTGTTCATTTGAAGCTGGAGCCTTGCCCTCTACGTACAGCCAATAGAATTTGTAGTACACCCCATAACTGCCAGAAAAATGGGATGTAATGTGATATTTCCCATCTTAATAACTACCCAAGGTTAAAAACAAACACCCTCAGGGTGGAAGGCGAGCCCAACCAGAGAAGGGAGGTCACTGGAAAGGCACATGCCCTGCTGCTCTCCACACCCTGTGCCCTTCAAGCTTCTTCCAAGGGTGCTGAGGGAGGAATTCTCGTCCTCTGCTGAGGTTTACTGGCACCCTTTTGTTGTGGTGGCACCTTCCCCTGTCGTTTGTGACCTGTGGGTGCCTCAGCCTGCTGCAGTGGTGCAGAAGGCTGCACGATTTGCTCTCTAATAGTGGCAGCTGTTGATCTGAAAACGTGTGAATCTTGGCGATTTCTACCCACCGCAAACTTGTAAATTACAGCGATCGGGAGTAATTAGAGCTGAGAAACCCTCTCCAGCTCTGAAATGACTCCTGTTCTTGCAGTACAGGGTTCTTAAAGGAAACCAGTTGCAATTTTTTTTTTCAGAGAGTGAGGGCTGGGTTTTCTCTTTTCTTTTTATGCCTGCAGTTCAACCTAGGACTGCCATGTGTGCGGGAGTGTTTGATTTAGTGTTGCCAAATTATGTATTATATCACCTCTAAAATTGGACTTGTTACATGCTGGTCCTGGTCCTGCTTGTGTGCACAACCTTTCAGTGATTTGATCAAGGTCAAAATGCATCTTTGCAGTGCATAAGTGTAACTATAACTTGGTTTCCCTGTATACAGAGGTAATACTTGAGTGTCTCAACTGAGAAGAACAGCAAGGCTTGAATCATTCAGTGGTGTAGATTGTTTTGAAGATAAAAAGTGTTTGGTAAATTCAAAAAAATAAATAGCTAAACTTTGTTATCCTTCATGCACTTGCTGCCTGTAACTGAGAAATTTCAGGTACACACCTTGTCGTTGAAATGCCAATTTAATGAGTTTAGAAAGATGGTGAATGCTCAATTTTAGACAAAGAAAAATCAGAATCATTGCAATCACTGGGCTATCAGTTCCTGGGTGAGACTGAAGGGGAAATGCAGCCTGTGACAGGAAAAATCTGTCAGGCAATGTACAGATGTTGCCAAGGTAGGAGGAAGAAGTTGGATAAAGAAATCCCAGTGGATGGGATTCCCCTCTTGAGACACTGGAGATGTGGTTTGTTTTCCTGCTGTGCCAGAGTCTCTGTGCAAATGGACATGGAATTGGGATGACAAGGCAAGTACAGCCACATGTCAGCTGGGCAGGGATAGCTGTAGGTTTGCCCCTGACCTGTCACAAAAGGGGAGGTGATGGTCATAAATGGGAGGTTGTGTGAGTTAACCTGGATTGCCATGAAGAGGGTGGTGTGAGGTAATGCATTTATCATAACCCTCCTCCTTTTCAACCTGAGCCACTTTGAATTTCCTGCAAGGCAGGGATGCAGATCCTGAGGGTTGTGGTGACTGTGGCTCAGCTGGCACATGGTCAGCACGTTAAGCACAGTAAGTTGTGTGTCTGGGTCCAAAATCTCCAAGTGCTTCAGCTCCCCATCTGTAAAATGGGGAAAGTAGCACAGTTCTATCTTACAGAGATGTTGGGAGGACAAATGCATTGAAACCAGGAGGTGGCCTGTTACCACAGTAATGGGGACCATATGGACACCTTAATATAGAGATACACTTTGCACCAGTCCCACATTACAGGTGCCTCCCCAACGCAGATGTCCAAAGGGCAGCCAGGCACTGTGACCACCTCCTGCCTCCGAGGGCATTGCTTTTTATGACACTTCCCTTCGTATCAGCAAAAAAACCTTCTGCAAAAAGATGGTTCTGTTCATTTCACTGCAAAATCACGTTTTGTGCCCACAGAATTTCGAAACCTGGCTCACAAAAGAGCAACACAAATAATGTTGCTGTCCTTCCCTTGTCCCTTATGCCATGTTCTCCACCCATCTTTCCGCTCTAGTAAGCAATGGGACCTGCTGTTCCTTTTATTAATTTGCTCTATGTCATATGTATATTAATATATTCCATAAAATATTTTTGCCAGACAATATAAGCTGGCAGGCAGGAAAGTAAAGAAGGGCCGTGTATCTCAGAGGGTCTCATCCAGATTTATTCCTCTCTCCTTCACCGAAGTTCTTTGCAGCTTCCTTTGGGACGTGCCTTTTAAACAAGTTCATCTCTTCCAGGGAGGGAGGAAAGATCATTTGGAGATTGTTTGCTGTTTACTCAGTCACGCTAACTCATCTTGCCAGTTTTCTGGCGGCCCCAGCCAAGAGCTTTCGCCTCTGACAGCTTCTGTGCTCTCCCCTTCCTCCTCTGATTACGCAGCCCAATCTGTCACCCTGCCGACGGGGGTCTCTACCCTGCTGATGGCTTTCCACACTCGGCAGTAATGACTTTTGGCAGCCCGGGAAGGCGCGAGAGCTTCTTCCCCAGCTTGGAGAGCCGTTAGGCCCTCTCTGCCTGTTAGCTAAAGCACTTTGTGAGCTTCTTTGGTAAATAAATGAGTCATTTTAATCCAACTGACAGCCTGGCACCTGAGCAAGCTGCCTTCCATCTGTACTTCTAGGCCTCATGTAGGCAGCCAATTGTCAAGCTCGGGGCCTTCAAGACCTCACCATTGAGTGTCTTTCAAAAGCAACTTTAGCAATTTCCTTTGCCCTAATTAGATTGTGTGAGAGGGACTGAGCGAACCAAGGGCCTCGCAAAACTTTTGTGGCCATGTTGGTTCTGATCTTCTGCAGGGATGGGTCTTGCTTTCATTGTGGCCTTTTTGCCCTCTGTGCCCCTATTCCTTTCCACCCATCTCCTGTGCCCCCATTCCCTTCCACCCACCTCCTGTGCCCCCATTCCCTTCCACCCATATCCTGTGCCCCCATTCTCTTCCACCCACCTCTGTCCCCCCATTTCCTTGCACTCATACTCAGTACCCCCATTCTTTTGCACCCATCCCCTGTACCCCATCACCACAAGCACAGGCTGGCAACATGAATTGTTAGAAATTGCAGCATTTCTGGGGGTCCTCAGTTGAACTGTTCCCTGATCCTGTGCCCTTCTGTGCCTTGTAGTTGAGATCAGGGCAGGAACATGGTTAAGGCTTCAGATTACAGTGTTGGCTTGGCATCTGGGCTTTCTTTAAAAGTGCACTGGTGTAGGTTATTTCTCCTTGCTCCCATAAGATGGTCTCTGAATTCTCCCTTCCCCTGGAAGGAATCAGCAGTGACCTGCCAGGGAGTCACATCCCTGATGTGGGTGGAAAAGAGGGAGAGTGGTACATTGGAAATCTGTTGGACTTCTTGGAAGAGTACTGGCAGCAGGGTAGTGCTTCTGTGCATGGAATAAATGTGTGCTCTTAAAACTGGGTAATTGTTGCTTGAGCTGTATTCTCTCTCCTGGAAAGGTGACCTACAAGTATTTTTCTAAAATTCTGAGATGTGGAAGCTCACAGGCTCTGCCAGCAGAGGAAAGCAGAAAACTTTTTACCCTAGTTCTACCTTGCTGCTGTCTACTAGGGCCTTTGAGGAAAAGGAGCTACAGGAGACACAGGTGGACTGATACTGAGGAATCTTTGAGAGTTTGCAAAACACTCCAATTACCAGTAAATCCCAAGAGACTTCTGAAGGAAAGCCAAGTGAAACCCCAGGAGAACAGCTGCTGATGTGTGTCAGTAAGGAGTGAGGGGAGTTGGTGAAAGCAATAGTGAATACCAGGCTGGTGATGGGAGAGAGCCTTCTCCTAAATGCTGTCCCTGGCTATTTGTGAGGCTTTTGCTTAACCTTTTCAACCTTGGCAAATGCACATGAAAACAATACTGTTTATGGCAGGGGGTTCCCACCAGCCAGAAGTGTTGAGAAAATGTATCTTGGAAGAGGAGGGAAATAATTTGGATGGATGAGAGGGTTGGCTCCTGCCCTCTCTGTCTACTTCTCCTTCCTGTGCTGGAGGTGCCTGGTCCTGATCACAGGGATGGCTTGGCTGTTGGTTTATTTTGGGGAAACTGACTGTGTCCCAAGGTCAGAGCCCTCTCATCAGCCATCAGACAGCCTTTCCTCACCTCCTGGGTGTGAGGAAGAGCACAGTAAAGGAAAAGACCAAAGCCTTGTCAGCGTGGAAGAACAGAGCCAGGCAGCTCAGAATCAGATGTCAGCACTCCTGTCTGATCGTGCTGTAGAGTTTATAGTCTTGTTATCCTGGTAACTGCTGTACACATTTCCTGACTTCTCTTGATTTATTTTCTCCAACCTCCTTTAAATGGCTTTTTGTACATCTGTTCATTCTGACTCTGGGAACAAGTCGCTTCTTAATGAGTGTGTTGGAGCACAAGTGTGTGTTATTTCGGAGTGGGCGCTGTGGAAAGTGTCTCCTCTTTTACTGCAGTTGGAGCCACAAAGCAGCCTGGCTAGTGCTTATGGGAAGGCCTTTGCTGCCAAAACATCAGCTTCCCAGTCTTTTAACGTGTGTGGGAGTTGCATGAAAACACTTCAGTGGGTGGCTGACACATTTTTAGTACATTAAGCTCCTGCTTACGTTCTTAATATATTCTATTTTGCAACTAGCTAAAAGATACATGTGTTCCAAAACATTTCCTAACAGAGTTAAATCTGCACACCTGCTCTGCTATTGCACGTGGTGAATGTAAGATCCAAGGAGGATGTGAGGACATTACTAATGAACAGAAAATCAAGAAGGGAGATTGAAAGGTGTTTGCTCTCTTTGTTTTGGGCAGTATTTAAACTCTTTTCTCTTTGAAAGGATATGTTTTTTGAGCTGTGGTGGTTGTGGATAACTAAAGGGTCTCATTCAGGTCTTTCTCCAAGCTGGTGGGTTTTCTCACCAGCTGGCACATCAAGTAACACCCCGACAGCAGCATCAGATTCTTTTCTTCATGGCTGAATTTTGTTTCTCCAAATCAAAGCAAGACTGGTTCAAATCTTGCTTGGTGCAAATCTGAGGAGTAGCTGAAGTCCCCTGTCCTTGAACTGGGCTCCAGCTTCCTGCAGATTCTACTAAATTGTTTGTTGGCCTTTTATTTTAGGGCCAGGTGACCTGTAAGTCATCTGCTCCTCAACTTCAGACCATCACCTAGGAAACAGCTAATTATTTGTGGGTAGAGATCCCTGTATCTTTGGACATTCCACTCAAGGCCAAGGATCCTTAACCATTGTCCCTTTTTTCCCCCCTTTTCATCATAAGCAGCCTGGCTTTAGCACTTTGGCTTGCTGTGGAGAAAGGTGTGCTCAGAGGTGTTTGCCTTTCAGAGACTGAGTTCTGCCTCTCTCATTTTTTGGGTAGGAGGTCTATGAGCAGCTCTGTTTTCATCACTGAAACAAACTGAAGAACCAAAGACCATTTAGGCAGTGGATTCTCTCAAATATAATGTAAAGGGACTGTAGAAAACTGCTGTAATTCAGCACCACCTTCCTAAAATAGGTGTGTTTATATCCTCCAGGCTTTGGGCCATAGTAGTTCTCACTCTGCTGATACCTTCAAAGCATTTTTACTAAAGTTATTTCTTTGTTAACTTTAAAGGATGTTGCAGCACGGGGACTAGACCTGCCTCAAGTTACATGGATTGTACAGGTGGGTTTGCTGTGTGTGTCTGTATGTGTTAATGCAGCCTTGCTCAGCTGAAATCACTTTTTAGTCCACAACCATTTTCTGGTCTTGATGCTGATGCCTACAGGTGTGGGAGACCTGGGATTTTTACCAGGATACAGCATTGCTGCCACACCTTGGGTCTGGTTTTCTCTTCAATAACTCCAGTGTTACCAACTATGGAATAATATTCCACTGACTGGGATGAAACACCCTCCATTTCCCCACACAGGAAGCCCAATCTTATGAAGTACCAGCATCTCTTGCAGTTTTGTGTTTCTGTTTTCCTGAGCTTGCCAGGCAGGCAGTTCCATGAGGAGTTTAAGTGCAATCCTAATGTTACACACTGAGTAGCCCAGTAGTGTCTGTGCAGTAACCTCAGTGTTTCAAGTGAGGCTTTGCTGGGTTGTGTAGCTGTAACCATCAAGTAGAACTGCATAGTTTAGATTTTCCCTGAAAAAAAAAAGGCCCAACAAAACCCCCATGCTGCTGCATTGTTGTTGACAGAAATACAGTCTTCAGGAAAAAAAATAGAAACTCAGGAAGATGGATTGAACCTTAAAAATAGCAGCCTGTCATCTCAAAGAGGAGGCTGAGAGTATGAGGCAGATTTCATTGCTATAAAAGATTTATAATTAAAAAAAGGTTAGTTGAATTGAGGAAAAACTGATCCAGAGATTCTCGTGTATCAAGCGACACCTGAGTAAAAGGAACAGGGCACAGAGCCTCAACAAAGCTTTTTAATTTCTACTTCATCCCTTCAGGTAACAAATTTGATTTGATTTTTGTGGTTTTTAAAAAAAAAAAAAAAGAATGATTTTGTAGCAGCCAGCTAGTCAGAGAAGGCTGGGGAAGTGGAGTTTTTAATTCCCAGATCTGTATATTAATATAATTTAACCAAAGATATAGTTGCCAGTGTTAGAACGCAGTGCAAATTACCTAAAGCCCTGGGAGACTTCTGTGTGTCCAGAAGGCGAAATCTCAGCTGTCCTGAGAGCTGTGTCCAAGAGCAAGGACCTGCAGGGAGCAATTAGATTGCTCACAGCATCTTACTCACACCTCTAGCCAGTAGAAACTTTGCCAGAGGGCACAGGTATAAACACTAGAGTGGGCTTTGGTTGTTGGGTTTTTTCCAGTTAAACTGCTGAGGGCTCATTTCTGAGCAGTATCTCTGTGCATGTTCATTTTTCCAGAAAAGAGGGGAGGGGGGGAAAGAATAGAGGGAGGTTAAAGGGAGGGAAATATGTCACCCTTTATCAGACCTTGCAAATGGATGGGCAGTTTTGATTCCCAGTGAAGTAAATGAGAGGCACTGCTATATTTGGGAGGTCTTTAAGCAACATTTTTGTAGTGCCTGATAGTTCTTCAGGGGAAGACAGTTGCTACCTGTGTCATGCTCTGCTGAAAGCACTCCCTCCTCTCAGATTTATTCTGTCCAGTAACCAGCTATGATTTGCCTTAATCCAAACAAAGCAATTTAACCCAACTCCAAATTTGAACCAGTTGCCTTTTATTTTGTGGCTTTTCTCCCAGATCCAGAGCAGGCAGCTCCCTGCTCCGTGTGGGCAGTCCTGGGAGTTGTTTGGTTTGAGGTCATCATGAGATTTGATTTTATGTTTTATTTTAGGGGAAGCAACCAGGTTTCTGACGTGCCTCTATAAAAATAAAATGTAAAAGGCAGAGAGATGGGGAAACTGCCCTATTATCTGAAAGTTGGCCAACGTGTCACATCCACATGTCAAAAAGCTGCCGTGGCTGAGGGGGCTGAGTGATGGTTACAGGGATGAGCCTGATGGGCATTTCATGAATGGGGAGGTGCAGCCCCTGAGAGACCCTTTTGCTTTCAGATGAGCAGGCTGAGTGTCTCATTTATAATTATCTGGGTTGTGTTAATTCCTCCTTTCCCTCTCTGAAGTACAACGCCCCGGCTTCACCTGCGGAATACATCCACCGGATCGGGCGGACGGCGCGCATCGGCTGTGGGGGGAACAGCCTGCTCGTCCTGGCGCCTTCGGAGGCAGGATATGTCAGCTTGCTGGCTTCTCACAAGATTAAGTGAGTCAGAAACGCGAGCAAAAGTTTCAGCTCATCCTTGCTAATTAACCTTCCGTGGCACTTGCAGCGGGACCGGGTCTCGTGCAGGTTTTAATAAGAATTTATTAATTCCTGTGATCCAGGACTGGCCCCAGACTAGCAAAAGGAGAAGAGGGAAGTGTGTGAAAATCATCAGCCTGACAGATTGTGCGTGAGTGAGAGAGTGTGTGTGTGTGTGTGTGTGGTGAGGAACAGAGAGGAGACGATAGTCAGGGATCCTTTGCACTCCATTGTTTTCTCTCTGGCCCTGGGTTCAAATCGTGGCTATGTGGAGATCACAAGTCAAACAAGCCTGTAGATGCTCCCTGGCCATCTGCCTGCATGGCACCATATTGCCAGAGATTTTGCTTGTTCTTCAGGAGAGATCCGGCAGAGAAATTGCTGGGGAGGTGTGGGTCATATCTGGCAGATCATCAAACAGGATCTGTTGTTTAGGTGGCTTGTGACAGTCCTGGAAAGCAAAAAGGGAGGGTGGACTCTGCAGACCAAAAGTGGGGTGTGCTTCCAAGCCTGGGAAGGGTTCTCTTGCAGCAGCTCTGGCTTAGACAGGGGAGAAGACACCAAAGAGACCAAGCCAGGCTCGGTAAGGACCTGCCCAATGGGCAGTCAGGTACCTGGTGGCCAACACATGATGAGATTTTAGTCCATCTCTGCTAGCACAATGGTCCTTTCATGGAGAAAACTAACAACTGGCTGCTCACATTGCGAGGCAGGAGTGCTGTTGAGTTTGGAGCCTCCTCTGCTGGGTGTATGTGACTCCCCTTGCTGCCTGCACTGCTTTCTTGCCAGTGTTTGAGAACATCAGCAGAGCCCCTTCAGTGCTGTACCAGTGTTGATGGAGCCCTGTAAACTCATGCACAAATTAGTTTTCTTTTATTTCTCGTGTTTCTGTCGGGTGGAGCTGCTTGGAATCGAATTTGGTTTCGCATCCTTGAAACAAACAAATGTTGGCAGTAAATACAGGCTTATTCTAGGCTGTGAGCCATTTAGTGGTCTAACAAAGAGCCATCCATCATCCCAGGTAACTATCTATTAAGCAGACACCAGCAAGACATGGAAGGCTAAGCTGACAGGGGGTTTTTTCATGTAACAAACAGCACTGACATTTAAAGGTGAAATCCCACATAATTGTGAATTTTTAACTCCAAGTGGAAAGTTCTGGTTTTCTATTTTATAATATTTTGGTAGTGTTAGAGGAAGGAAAGGGAAATTTCCCTCCTCATTTTTATTTTAAATGTTAATGCTTTTATCCAATTTCATTGGTTTTTAACAAGTTTAAGAAAGTGTCACTCAGGCTGGTAATTACAGCTGCTGGGGAGACCTGTTGTTGAGCTGGCCATGGTCTTCAGGAATGTACAGAGCACTCAGGATGAGCGGAAGGAGGTTTATGTGAATTCATTTTTCCTTCACTTTTCAGAGCCAAACAACTCTGGGGATTGTCTTTTCTTGTTTGCTTGTTTTATGTTCTTCATGAAAAGTGCTGCCCTGCAGATCAAGGGCTTGCCAAGAAAGGAGAGTAATTTGCCTTCCTTGACCCCCATCTTCAGAGGAAGAAGGCAAGTGTCTGATTGGCACGGGAGGGCCATCGGCCTGTTCGCAGCCGTGTGGCCTCAGCTCTTCCTACACGATGTGAGAAGGGGCACCAGGATAGAGCAGGGAGCTGATGAATTGCTGAGAAGATGCAGGAAGGCAGCTTGGAGCTAAAGGCAGCAAGTGCCATCAGCACAAATTGCCGTTACCCTTCATAAACAGAGCATTATGGTGATAATCCTGACAATTTAATTCAGTGCGAGGGCGAAAGACAGCATGTGTTGGACTGTCACAGAGCCTCCTAAGCACTGCTCATTTTGGTTTCTTCACCCTAAGTCTTTGTAGCTTTTGACTTGGTCTGCACAAGTTACTGGAGTTTGTATTTTTAAAATTTTTTTTTTATTCTTTGCTTAATTTTTAAACGTCTCAGGTTTTTGTCGAGGATGAATATGTGTTGTGAATTTTTTTTTAATTTGTTGTGGGCTTTATTTTTTTTTCTCCCTTTTTTTAAATGAAATTCCCGCTGGGTTTATTGAAATGTAAATACTTCATAAAATATGTATTTTGAAGAAGACAAAGCATGAGATGGGTCCCTGCAGCCTTCAGCTGGTGTAAATGAGCAGTGCTGTGCTGCTTTACAGCAGATGAGGATCTGACCCAGAGTTTCTTCCTAAACCCCTCCACCCACCCCAGCATGCATGGGAGTAAGTCCAGGAATGTTGAGAGTCGGAAGTAATGAGAGCAGACGTGGCTTTGTTCCTGGATGAAAATCCACTTCGGAATTAGAGATGACTGCCTTTGAAATTGGAAATCGCTCGCAATTAATTTTCACCGGTACCTGAAGCCTCTCCTTGGCTTCCACAGTGGAAAAGCAGCTTTAGCCTTTGCCAAAACGATCTCACTTTGGCTCTGCTGAGATCAGTAATTCCCGGTGGGGCTCAGGAAAGCTGCATTCCTCTCGCTGCAACTTTCTGTCTGGGCTTTGTGTGGCTTGAAGTTTGTGGCTGCTCTCCCCAGCTGCAAATGCCTGTGTGCAGGAACATGCACACTCATGTTTTCTGTACATTTTTTTTTTTAAAGGTTAGACTCCAAAATGTTCTGTCTCCGCTCCAAGCGCAACTAACAGATTTTCCTTCAAAGGGAGGAGGCAAGAAGCAGAAGAAAAGTCTGTGAGGTTCCCTTCTTTTTTTTTTTTTTCCCTTTATGTCTCTTTTAGTCCCTTCAGCTGCAATCTAGCAGCACCTGCCTCGACAGCTATCAGATAATTTCTTTATCTCCTAACGGCGGCCTAACTAATTTATAAAGGGGAAGGCATCACCGTGAAGGCACGAGTCATTTCTCTGCCTTCTCCCAGGCTGTGCTGGCCCCCCTCCCCTGCTCCCCTCACTCTGCTCCCCGCTGAGAACCAGGTTCACAGATCTGTTAGGCTGGAGCTGGCAGCACGCCAGGCGAGGGGAGGATCGGAGAGGGGGTGACAACTCCGACAAATCAATGTCAAAGGTTTGACATTTTCATTCATAGGAGCGTCAGAACAACCTTTGGTGTTGCGGGGGGGACAGGGGGAAGGAGGGGGTAGGCCTGCTTTTCTCTTGCTTAAGTGGTTGCCATTTATGTTTTAATTTACTGTTCTACGTTTCAAAACCAAACAGAGGAAGCCCCTCGGTTGTCGTTTTATGCTCCATTTCCCTTTCTCCCCCATTGCTCCCCCGCCTTTCTCCACATTCTCTGCGAAGGAATCTCCAACATTACGTGGCCCAGCTGCAGAGGGGGCTTGTCTCCCATATGGAATATCCTATGGGCACTCTGGCCCATCCCTTCCAGCCTGGGTGGCTGTTCCTTTTTTCCTTTCCTTATTCTGTGGGGGGGAGCTGGATGAGGTTGAACAGGCAAGACTGCAAAAGTAAAGGTATTTGTTGCCTTGACTGGGGAGCAGGTGAGGATCACAGTATCCTGTCATAAAATGTGGCAAAGATTCATCCATTCCTGCTTACTAGGTATTTAGAGAGCTTTGAGTGTAAAGAAAGGAGATATCCTTGTTTTTATAATTGCTTTCTGTACTTTGCAAATAGAAGAATATCAGCAATGCTTCCTTTCAGAAGCTACAGGCACCTTTCTGACCATCTGAGAACTGTTGGACCCTGAAGATTTCTCTCTTTCTTAGATTGGTGTAATCCCAAAAGAACTCCTTGGCTTCACTTCATTTGTGATTTATTGTAGTATTAAAAAGAAAATAGTCTCTTTCCTAGAGATCACCTTTGCCCATTACTGATGATTTGGGCCCACAAACTTCAGCTTTTATGATCTGAGCAATTCCCTTAGAAATGGGACCCAGTTTGGATGCAGCTGTAATATTAATGGCCTGGAGCTGCACAGCTGTTCCTGGGTTGTCACCTGGTGTCTGTGTGCCCCATAAGACAGTGTTAAAGAGGACAAAGAATTCCTAGTCTCCTGTAAATGCACCTCTAAGTAGGACTGTTGGCTTGGAAATGAAGCAGGTTTGTAAGCATTTCCATATCTGGGCCATAGCAGGACCCAGCAGTGTCTTGCAAGCAGGACTGGAGAATAAATCATCTGGTTGAATCTACAGGAGGAATGTGAGTCGACAGAATGAAAATAAATGCCCAGTGTGAAGCCTGGCTAGGACAGCTGACTGAGGCTCCTGTATTTGAAAAAAAAAATGCTGTGGGGTCCCTAATGGGCTGGGCTTTGGCTTTGCACTTCAAATGAGAGGGAAGGTGAGTTCTCAGAACAGGGAAGGAAATCAAACGGTGTATCTGGTGTCAGAGGTGGCTTGTGAGGCTGTAAATGAGTTGGAGGGTGAGTGTGTCCATGGGGAAGTGTCTGAGCTCTGACCCAGGCAAGGTAGCAAAGAGTTGGAATGATGTAAGATCCTGTGGGAAGGAGTGGTGATGTGACCAGAGGGAAGGAAGCTGTGGGAGAATTGGCTTGTTAGGAAAAGTTCCTTGGGATTTTGTTACCCTCTGAGCTTGAGTCACTATGAGAGGAAGGAGCTGTGCCTACACAGCTTTAGTTTTAGCTCCTTAGTTTTGGGAATGTGGTCACTAACAGGGGTGGAAACAAATGTGTGTAAACAGCAAAGCACTTTATATCCTTGGAATGAGGGTTGAGCAGTGTCTCCTGATCCAGAGGCTCTGGAAGCTAAACTGGGGGAGACAAGATGTAGGAGAAGTACCAAAGTAAGTGGAGCACATCTTTCCAGCCTGTATGTATGTGTGTCTCCTTACAGATGCGCAATAAACCAAATGCAGGCACCTCCTGCTCCCTGCCATGGCTTTGAATGTACAGTGAAATGTTTGACAACCTCTGGGTTCAAGGTGGAGATTGCAGATCTTATTCTTTATAGTTACAAAGCAATTTTGCAAACAAATTACAAGAAGCATTAATGTTTTGAGCTGCTTCAACTTTGTCTTGAGTTTCCTTCAGTAGAAAATGTAACTAGGTGGTTCCCAATTGTCTTGGTGCTTCTCAGTGCAAGGAAAGGAAAATTATGAAAATAATGGAAGTGTAATTAAAGGCCTAAATTTTTTCTTTAGACAGTTCATCTGGTTGAGAGCCAAGGAGACTTTGAGTGAACTGGAAGTCCACCCTCAGTTATTTTGATCTTCTGTCAGAATTGGAGTGTGTTGGTGACTTACAACAAGTGACAAGGTTGTGGTATTAACTGTGTCTCTGTGCCAGTGAAAGCACCAGTTTAGATTTTACAGTTAAACTTTCAGGGTTGCTGAGGGCTAAGACCTCATGTATTTTAGGGACAAATTCTTAAGTTAAACATGTAAATCTCAATCTTTTTTGCTTTATGTTTTCTGTCTTTGTGTCTTCAGTGTTTCAGAGATAAAGATGGAGAAGGTGTTGATCAGCCTCATGAAAGATGATCGCTTCAAGCTGCACAGACCAGGAAGAAAGGTGAGTTATTGTGCTGGTTTGGAACTGCTCCATTTCTCATTTACCAGTTAAACATCACAAGTATTCCTGCCATAG
This sequence comes from Neodrepanis coruscans, assembly GCA_013400695.1. Lineage (NCBI taxonomy): Eukaryota > Metazoa > Chordata > Aves > Passeriformes > Philepittidae > Neodrepanis > Neodrepanis coruscans. The sequence goes on from VYZS01047394.1 coordinate 23,134, forward strand.
CTTCTCTCTTTACAGTCCAAGGGTTGGTGTAGCCATTGATGTCAGGCAGTGTAAATAATTTTAGAATTGTCTTATGCCACAATTTTCCAGTCTTTAAACTGTTGTCCCCAAAAAGCAGTTGCTTGCTACCTCTTGAGCAAATGTCTTTGTAACACAGCAGAGGTTTCTGGCTGCAAAAGCTTCAGGGTTTTTTCCCCCTCAGTATTTCAATTCTTCCTGTGTTTTCAGCACTAAAATACTGTTGGAAGTGACAAATAGCACTAAACTTCTCTGAAGAAATAAGAAACATGTATTTGGTGATGTGTTACATAGGGATTTTTTTTATTTTCTGTATTTACTTGGAGCATAAACCAAAGCCCCCTGGGTTGACAGGCATCTTTTTATTGACTTGGGCAAGCTTTGGGTCTGCCTTCCACTTGCTAATTCACAGAATTCAGTCATTTGCAATTGATGTCTGGGGCGTTGCTGCATTCTGGCAAATTAAAATCCTCCAAGAACCCTCCTTTTGAATGGAAGTCAAGAATGTGTCAGGCATGATGCAGAGTGCTCTTCCTCTTAGTGCTCTTCTTGCTGCTCATGCTTTCTGTTACACTGTGGAGAACTGTGGTGTTCATGGTAAACATGCTTTTGAAAGATGTTCAGTGTTCCTACACACCCTGTGTCTCACAGAAAGCCACATCTGAGGTACTGGGGGATGCAGCTCTATTTAAAGCTCTTCCCCACCACTGCACAGCTTTTGGTTGAAATCTAATGTAATGCCTGTGGATCATGCCTAGGGTATGACCTCTTAACTCAGCAAATATGTAAAAAGTTTAGTTGTGCTTTATTAATGCAGAAATTATTTTAAATGGTTCTTCTGTGTGTAAATACTTTTTTCCCAAATGTGCTTCTAGGGAGGAAACTTTGGGTTTCCTTTGGAGAGTTTTTCACTAATTATATTTATGCAGAAATTCCACTTTAAATTTGTTGCTGGCATGGGACAGAATATTATCTGTTCTGGGCTCAAGGACAAGTGTTCTTTCCTAGAAAGTGGGCAAAGAAGAGAACATGTTTTCTTCTAGGAAATTACAATGTAAGTTTTGAAAAGTGCCAGCAGAAAATGCCTTTGGAACAGCAATAAACTAACAAGCCTGTTTGCTACCAAGACTGGTCAAACTAGTATTTCATTCTACATGTTTAAGCACATATTTTTTCAATCCTCTTCTTTTGGCATTCTCTTCAAAAAAAACTACAAACCCAACCCTTGTTCCAAAGGGTCTGTTCCCCTGGTTTGGCTCAGCCATGGCAGGTGCTGCACGGAGGTGGCACAGAAGGAGCTGCTCCTTTTCACTTGCAGTCAAAGGTGGGATTAAATTCCTCTTTTTCCCTCTGACATCAAAGCAAATGGGATTTTGCTGTTGACTTCACTGGAGCTGAGATTTATCCACTCTGGCTGTAGGAGGGTCTTAATCTGCTGCAGGAACTTTTATAAATACAGAATAACCAATTCTTGTGTGACTGAGTCTGAAAGGATTGGGACTGAGGAATAGAGTTTATGGGAAAGATTCTATATCATTTAATGGGCATGAAATTACAGCAGTTCTGTCAATATAAAATAGTCTCCTTCAGGAATTACTTGGCAAGTATGTTAAACACAATCAAAGATTCATTCTGTTGTGTTTTATCTTCACTGTGTCTCTGAGTGCTGCCTCAGAAGCTGCAGGGGCGTTTTCCAAGTTTTCAGGAGGGTTAATCTCTTTTAAATTCTGTGAGTTTGCTACAAAGACAGTACAAGAAGCTGGGAATGCAGTGGGACACTGCATGGGATAGAGAGGGATTGAGGAGGTGTCATAAGGAGCTGAGCCTGATCCAGTTGTGATGTTGCCATTGGAGAGAGAGTGTGAGCTTTGCTGATCAGCTCTCCATGCACTGAGTCATGTATATATTATAGGTGCACACAGGAACCTCATTATGATGCTCTTCAGTTCTCATTGCCTCAACTCAAGTCCATTATAAGTACCACGTTGGAACATGTATTTTTTGGGCTTCTGTGTGCAGCCAGGGAGCAAGCTGAAGTGCCTGTAAAATGTATATTTTATATTTAGGTGTATAAAATATATATGTGGCTATGTCTGGGCGTGTGAATGTTCACCTGCCTACAAAGAGAATAAATTTGATCTTTCAACTTTTATGGAGGGGGGCAGGGGGACTTGGTGAGTTCTAGAGAAGGTATGTGGAGGTTAGTAAAAAGTTGTTATTAAAACAAAATCCTTCATTTTGTTTTGAAGTATAATGGAAGCAGGAGATGTTACAGCCAGGCTTTTGGGTGGTTTTCTTTTTTTTACCCATCTCTCTTTCTTTTTTTTTTTTACTGTTTTAAGAACAAACTTTTCTATCTCAGTCTGCTTTTACTGTGTCTCAATTCCTTTTTCATTATCACATTCTCTTAATGAAATCAGAACTTTTCAGTACTTATCCCAGCCTCCCAAACCTAAAACCTGCCATCTTTATCACTGGAAGTTTCCTTCCAGCCTTTTCCTGGATTTGGGAGGAGTTCCCCTGATGTCTTGAACTGGTTAAATAACATTGCATCCAGACTTTCTTCCTTCCATTCCCTCTTTTAGCTTATAAATATTGTTTTTGTCCACAATCATTATTCCAGTGGTTTGGGATCTGCCAGAACAGGCTTTTAAGGAATCTCAAGGTAGAGAAGGTTCTCCTCTCCCACTCTTTCTCCATAATGGCAATTGTGCTGCTTATTTAACAGCTGAAACAAATTGGGATGGGGAGCAGATCAAGCAAACCTTTGGGATAGGCTTTTATCTTGGAAAAATGTGTAAGGTCTCAAACCAGGGTACAAGCAAGATTAAAGCTTTCTTGTGTGAGTAAAGCACATGGGATTGCGTCCTTGCACTTCCAGTGGCACTGGTTTATTTGATCTGTCCAGGCACTCACATTGTGGGCAGGTTTTATTTTTAGTTTACCTCTGAGTCAGTTTTAAATTTAGATTTATTTTTTTATTATTGTTATTATTATTGGGGTAGGTTTGGGGTTTTTTTTTAGATGAACCTCCCTGGAAGGCAGGAATCAAACACAGGTTTTTTTCATGCCCATTAGGGTGCAATTTTAAAATGAGATCTGTCTCAGGGGGCTGAAGGGGATAAAAGACAAGGTGGAGATGGGAGGAGGGGAGAAGCTGTTTTCTGAGGACATTATGTTTCCTGCCACTTGCTTTTTTTATTTGTATCTCTTGGACTGACCTCACACTTTGGAAATTATGCACCTAGTTTTTTATCCCTCATTTTTGTCATACTTTTTTTTTTTTTTTTTTTTCCCCCCAGCACCAAGAAGAAGAGATGCCTCATTTTGAAACCTAAAGGGGGGAATAAGAAAAGTCCTTTGTAATATATTGCCATATTATCACTAAATCCCCTGACAGTTGTGACACAGAAGCAAGTCACCTGTCACTTAAGCTTGAGGTCTCTTTAATTTTCTCCTGGAATTCGCACCAGGCTGTCTTTAATTTGAGGCCTTTATTGGAATTCTGAAACCTTTCTGCCTCCCCGGTGCTCAGATCTATTCTGAGTGCTGTTACAGAATGTATACAATAACCAACACAGGGATTCAGAGGGGGCTGAAGCACTGTTTATTTAACACTCTGGAGGGATTTTCGTGCTTATTCGGTCCTGGCTACCCGGCTTTCAATATCGCTTTGACAACCGTTATGCCCTTCTCATTAATTTTAAACAGTTAAAACACAGGAAAAAGAGAAAAAGTTTTCATTATTAAAGTGCTTTACTTTTTAATAACAGAGGATTCTGTCCGCCAGGGGAAAGGGCAAACCTCACTAATTTCACATTCATATTAAAAAACGCTGGGAAGGTGACACTTGGTGCTGCCAGGAGGCTTAACAAAAGGAAAGGGATGGGGGCCAGGAGGAGCAGGCGGGGCCAGAAAGTTTTATGTTTCACGGCAGTGGAAACTTGTTAGGCACAGCAAGGAGTGTCCACTTCGGGGAGGCTCCTCCACTTGGCCTTTGTTAAACCCCTGCAGAGGCCCCCAAACTGGAGACTGTCCCAGGTGATAACTGGCACTCCTTAAAAATCAAATTAAAAGGTGTTTCGGGAATGTGTCCAGAGAAGGGCAGTGAAGTTGGGGAAGGGTCCAGAGAGGAAATCATATGAGGAGTGGCTGAGGGAGCTGGGGGGGCTCAGCCTGGAGAAAAGGAGGCTCAGGGGGCACCTGGGATTCTCTCCAACTCCCTGACAGGAGTGGGGAGCCAAGCGGGGTCAGGCTCTGCTCCCAGGGAACAAGGGACAGGACAAGAGGAAACGGCCTCAGTCTGTGCCAGGGAAGGGTCAGGTTGGACAACAAGAGGAATTTTGTCATAGAAGGGGTTGTTAAACATTGGAAGGGGCTGCCCAGAGAGGTTTGGGGTTCCCATCCCTGGAGGTGTTCAAGAAACCACTGGATGTGGCACTCACTGCTCTGGGCTGGTTCACAAGGTGGTGATTGGTCGAAGGTTTGGGTTTGATGGTCTTGGAAGTCTTTTCCAACCTAAATGGTTCTGTGAGCTGGGTTGTGAGTTGTTTTTGAGTGGATCAGGAGACAGGTAAAGACCAGAAATCTGGGAGACTCTTCATGTGGCCTTAAAATACCCATAGTTGTCTTTGGAGATGCAGGGGGACAGTTAGTCCAGGGAGTGAGTGAGCAGGAGCTCCAGGCCCCATGTGTTGAAGAATAACCCAGTGGCTGGAAGCTGAGAGATCCTGAGCTCCAGAGAGGGCACAGTGCAGGGAATTCAGAGCACATTCAAGGTCTGTCTCTCGATTACAGAGTGGCAGATCTGGCTCAGCAAAACGTTTTGTGTAGGGTGCTGGCAGCACTGTCAGGCTCCCATGATCACCAGGGCTCTCAGTGTCGGTGTGTGGCTCCTCTGGACTGGCAGCAGTGCAAAGCTGTGAGGGAAGGAGAGGTTTCCAGCATCAACATGCAGGTCTGCCAGGGAGGGACAACAGGATTGTTGCCTTGGCACAGCCCTGCTCCAGAATCCTGAGAGCTGGATGTTTGTTGTCAGTCAGCCCTGGTCAGATGAGGGGATTGACCAGTATCAAGTTACTGCCTTGGATCTGGCACTCCTGCACTTGGATGCTGGTTCCTGTCTCAGTAGTATTTGAGAACTCTGGCCCTTTTCTGGGAGAGGTGTACATCCATGGATACTTGGCTTTGCACTTTGCTGTCAACTTCCCATCAAAAATTCACTTGTTTTCTGGTCCACATTTGCTTTCTCTGCCTGGATACCGTAGAGAGGGAGGCAGCCTCTCTTTTCCCAGTAACAGCTTGCTCCCAGAAATGTTTGTTTTCCATTTCCTGAACTGTATCCTACAGTCTGATCCCAGGAAAGCTTGAGCGCGTGCAAAATTGCCCTTTTGGTCTAAGGAGGTTTATTCTGTCATGCCTTTGGTTCAAGGGCCTTGTCTTATTTTAGTGATGGCAGTTCCAGTCAAGTATGAGAGTGGGAAAGTTTCATGTAGAAATTCATTAAAGAATTCAGGAGAAGTTCATTTATCATACTGAATTTGGTCTCTTCTGTGGTGCTTGTGGGTGAATGTAGATCTCATGGATCTCCTGCCCAAGGAGTGCCAGGGACAGTCCAGTTGTTCTGGGGAAATGCTCAGGGGAACTTGTAGCATCAGTCTGAAACTATTAGTATAGAGTCTGAGGGGGAGTTATTCCAAATAACTCCAATGGAAACAAGCAGAGGGATCTGGCCTGTTGGACCTGGAAGAAAAAAAAAAAAGGAAAGAAAAAAAAATCAAGTGAAAAAGATAAAAAAGATACGTGATAGATGTTAGAAAACACAAAATTAAAACTGATTTGCTCTCCCCACCACACGGCGCTCACTGGCTGCTCTGACTTTAACATCTTTATCTGGATGATTTTTTTTTTTCCTCTAGTAATATTGAGAGGATTACCTTTGTTGGCCCCTGGGTAGTTACTGTGTGATTTTACTGTTATTAAATCTATTGTAAACTGCTTCATTATTCCTGACTCAAACTCTCTCTTTCCTCTAATCCTCCCACCTCCCTGGCAGAAATCCTGTGGCACGAACCCTCAGGAAGTCCGGGAGAGGGCCACGGTCCTGCAGACAAAATTTGAAAACCACGTTCACTCCAGCGAGGGGACTGTCCAGTGGGCAAAGAAAGGTCAGTGTGCTTCCTTGCAGGTATTCCAGGAGGGCTCACATTACCTGCCAAGCTTTTCTTCTGGGGGAGAGCTTCAGGGAAAAAGCCTGGAAGAAACATTTTGGGGCCGCTGGGCTCTGTCGGGGGTTGAGATGGGCCCAGAAGGCTTTGGGATGATATTAAATGTTAATTTCTTGCATTCCCATATTACGTGCAAATGAGATTTAATCTTGGCTTTTGATGGGATTCACTTCCAAGGGCTCTGACCCAATCACAGGAGTGAACAGATTGTGTGTGTTGTGCTGGGAAGGGGATGGGTGACTTGCTCCACCGTGTCCTGCTGCAATTCCCATTAGATGCCTTCAGTTCACACCAGGGATGAATTTGAAGCCTGTAAGACAGGCTGCCTTGGGAGCAGCTCTTAACAGGCAAGAATCTTAAACTGGAGCTTGTTGGATGGGATGGGATGAAAATGAGAGAGGGCAACAGCTCAGAAAGGCAGGAAGAAGGAAAACTGGGTGGATTTAATAATTGTAGCTATGTGTAAACCTGGGATTTGATCTTCCATCTTTGCCAAGCAGGATGGAGAGCAGGTATCACTGAGCAATGTAAGAGACTCTTCTCTTTTGCCTCTCAGTTTGGAAGATCCAGAGGAAGATGGATTTGGGAGAAAGATTAAAACCTTGCCAGGGATGTGGTAGGAAAATAAACACTAAGTAGTCTCTGGAGAGGAGCCAAAAAGGTGGTGCAGTGTGGGCACCCCTTTGGCACGTGCTGTTGTGTTTGGTGTGGGTGCACCTGAGAACTGAAGAGCTGTTATGAAGGGAATGTGGGAACCCCAGAGCTCCTTGGCAATTACTTGGAATTTGACTGAGTTATTGAGACAAGGCCACAAAATACAAACTCTTTATGCAAGAGCCTAAGCCACAATTACTCACAATATTTGGGACTAGAGCCTTTCCCCTATTTTTGGATCTCCTCTTCCCACATGACTCCCTTCCTGATTGCTTTATTTTTTACCTCATTAGGCACTTTGATCTGAGTCAAGTCCTGCCCTCTAAGCTTGTGTAAGAGTCCTTTATTTCAGTTCTGCAGCATTTCCAGTTGAGAGGGGTCCTGGTGAGATGACTTTTAATGATCTGCATCATTTCTGTTTACCATTCTCCATACCTGCTGTATGTACCTGAGCACAAGTGTGCTAAACTACTTAAATCACTTTCTAAGGGGTCCAAACCAAATGGGCAAATTGAGCTGCACAATGCCTGGAGAAACTGGAGAAGGGAAGGCTGTTCAAAAGATAAGAAAATAATTTGGAATCCTGAGAAGTAATTGTTCAAGAGGTCAAAAGTGCTGGGTTTTTCTGAATGTTGTGCTCACTTATTAGGTGATGACACAGCAGAATGACTAGAGCACCTACTGTGACTACCTGCTTGCCCCAAGTTATTCTGCAATGCTTTTAATGATGTGTGGCTGTATTGAGGGGTGAAGTATTTGAAATTCTGCTTTTTCACTCTTTGCTCTCCCCCTGCCACTGCAAGTCACTGGACTGAAATCTCACCCCACCTCCAACTGCTGCAGTGCTGATTTTAGTCCCTTAGGGGTTTGAAACACCTCTCTTCTACAATGAAAGTGTTGGAGACTTGCTACCCACCAGCCTGCACCCATTTTCAGGTGTGTTGTTCTACTTGACTGGTGTAATTGCTTCTGTAGCTCAGCTTTTAAATCCACAATCTCAAAGCATGTGACTGATATGATCATAACCCTTCATTCTTCATGGATGAGCTTCCTGTTGCTCCCCTGGGATTTCTCATACCCCATGCAAAATTGTAACCTGGAATGCCTGTGACAGGGACAACACTGTGGTCACACCTGGAAAACCTCTGTGGTTTCTCTGAGCACAGTGAGTGTCACTGCGTGCACACACCCACCCTCACACACACACCTGTTGCTGACCTCAGCATTAGTAACTTCTTTAGCCACAGAAAAGAAGTACAGAAAAACACATCAGGAAATGCTGAAATGGTCTGCTGAAATCCCATTTATTTTGTAGGGGAGCACTCCACCTCTTTTTCCAACTCTGCTATCTACATATGCAAATTTTCCACTGCTGAGTGGCTTCCATAAGCCCCCTCTTCCTCCCCTCTGAGCCAGGCATCATGAATAATTAACATGGCAGCTGGCTTTTGCTTTCATGGCAGACAATCAATTGGAAACTGTGCCAGAGATGCATTTGTTTCTCTCTCTTTTCCTGTTTTTCCCCATTTTCTGACCCAGTCAATGTTAATAAGCAGTGTTTGCACTGCAGCCCTGCTTTCAAAAGGCGAGTGGCTCCCTGCCCGCTCTCTCCTTCTGGCTCTGGGTCCCGTGGTTTTCAGACTCAAATCAAATGGTTCAGTGAAGGTGCTGCCCTTCAAACTTGATTGACTGATCAGCAGTGAGATGGGTTGGGAAGGAGGGGCTGGCTGGGCCCTGCTACCTGAAGGAGGAATTGGAGTGTGGAGCCCCTTTTGGGAAGTGAAGGACTCTCACCCGAAGGGTTGTGTGGTGGTAGGTACTTCATTTTTGGAGCTGTGGGGACAGATAGAGCTCAGGACACTGATCCTTTGTTCCACTGAGATTGGGTAAGAAAGCAAACCCTGCTTTTCTCCTCCATTTTTCCCAGTTTTACAGCCAGTAGTTGAGCATTTTTCCTCACCCATTCTGTCCTCAGCACCCCTGTGTGGAGAGGCACAGCAGAGCTGCAGGAGCCCACTGATGGGGCATGATGCTCCTATCCATGGCATTTTTGGGGTGTCCTTCTTCCTCTTCCTCTTTGCTCTGGCAAAGTGCCCCCTGGTTTATCCAGCTGTGGCTGGGGCTGTGCCCTGGGGCCAGGGCTGGGATGTGGCTGCCAGCTGAGAGCACAGGGAACAGATTGTGTCACCTGTCTCACTTTGATATCTCGTTACCCTCTTGTCCCCTGGTTGACAGACCAACAAACCACCCCATCTAACCTCCATTATTCTTTCTTTTTTCCTTTGACTTTCCACACTTACCCTTCCTGTAGAAAAATGGGGATGCACAGGTGCAAAGGGCCAGTCTAAATCCACTGTCTTACCTGAGCACAAGTCCAAATCCCACCCCAACTCAGTATATGTTGCCTTAGACTCCAGTTGGTGTGGCAAAAAATGTAACAGCTCAGGCAGTTTGATCCTGTGGTGTTAAGATGAGGAATCCTTTACATGAATTATGGCCTGACAAACATTGTTACCAGTCTTTGTGAGTTGTTTTCATAAGGCTCTGTCTCTTTGATCATGAAATCATAAAAGAATTCCAACTTAAAAACAAAAAAAATAAAGCTTTCAGTATCTGGCCACTGTAATTGCACATAAAGCCAGAAAACATGACTTCCCCCACACTGAGAGGTCTAAAGACCTGATAGTAAAGATTTTTAAAAGAACCACATCCACAAAGGGACTTCATTTCAGTCTCATAGGTGCTGTAATGAACATGGGGAGCTCTGAGCTTCTTGGAGGTGAGGTAGTTTTCTGGGCTGCAGTTTTGACCTATGGGTATGGCCAGGCTGTTGGTTCAGTGTCCTGCAGATATCCCTGATTTTCCATGCTCTGCTCACAGCTGGATCTGGCAGATGTCTGTCAAGACTTTGGGAAGAAGTGCCTTTGACACTTTGATTCTCTGACTCTGATCTGGGGAGTTGGTACCAGCAGCCACAGCTCTGGGAGGTGAGCTCAGCCTTCCTAAAACAGCATCTTTAGTATCCACCATTTCAAATGCTACAGACAGCTATATTAGCTCCAGTGGGACTGAATTCAGAGCAGGAGCAACATCCTATTGTTCCTTTTGAAGAGTTACACCTTCTCAGAGGTGAATTTGACCGATAACTTTATAAAAAAAAAACAGCAGCAGAATAGTGTTTTTGAGAACATTTGAGCTGGTTTATAAGCCCTCAGAAGGATGGCCTTCAGACGAGGCACCAAGACAGTATTTGGAATTTAGCATTCTCTTTTTTGGGAAAACACAGGTCTCTTGGTGCCTGGATGCCTCTAAAAGAGTAGCATTGTGAAATTGGGAAGAAGGTGCAAAAAACCCTCAATCTTTTCTTCTCATCGATTGGGAAAAGGAGTTCGCTTTGCTCAGTAAACAGAGCTTTGATGGATTCCCTGGGTCCTTCCAGGAGCTGATCTGCTAAAATGACATTTTTATTACTGTTCATAAACTCCAATCTCCGGCTGCTGCCAAGAGATTAGACATAAGCTGTGGGCAAACTTGCTGGTCCAGTGGCTCAACAGGCAAGGGCAGGAGAGGTGAGAGTTTAGAGCTTGCTGCTGTCGTGAGTGAGAGAGAGAGAAAGATGCTGGTGGTGGTTGGAGTGAGGGCTGGGGGGACACAGGAGGTTTAGCAAGCAGAGGAGCAGCAGCAGGGGATTGAAGGGAGGCATTTTCTGAGCTGTAGAGTTTCCTTACTGAAAGTCCCTCTGAAATTCCCAGAGCAGAGAGGACAGCCTGGGCGTAGTGAGTGTTCTGGGGAGGAGCAGGGGTAGTGTTCATATTAGTGGAGGATTGTCTTTAGAGCAATGAGCCCTGAGGGAAGGGCATTACAGGAATATAAAGATGTGAAGGGAAATTTGCACACAGTTCTATTATTTTTCCCTTTTGAGAAGGTGAGCTCTGTTCTCAGTGTGCTGATGAGTCAGGAAATCCATCCGGCTCTCAGATATTTATAAGGGACTAGCTGGTAACTGGTGAAAAATGCATGGACTACTGGGACTCTGATATCAGAGGAGCCTTCCTGTGCCATCTCCATGCTTCTCTTTCCCTCTCTTCATCCCTGCATCTCTATTCCCTCTCTCCCCTTATCTGCAGCCATTCGATGTCAATGACTCTTGTGAGATGTGCTACAAACATCACCTTTTGTGGCTGAAGGGGCCTCCTTGCAGGAGGCAAACCCAATGCAATTTAATGTGGCTTTGTTTCAGTTCCTAACAAGTCTCCAGCACCTCCCTTCTCCTTTTGGGATTGTACTATTACTATGCAACCTTCAGAGATTTTTAACATACCAACCCTTTCTACCAGCTGCTGACCAGAAGGTGTCCCAGAGGACAAGACCAATGTCCTTTCAGCTGGAATAGCTGAATCTTTAAGTGTATATATATAAAAATGCAGTAGCAAACAGAATTCACTTTTTTTTTTTCCCTTCCCCTCAGCACTGCAGTCTTTCCTTTGTGCCTACACCACCTATCCCAGGAACCTCAAGCACATCTTCCACATCAAGTCTCTCCACCTGGGTCATGTGGCCAAGAGCTTTGGCCTGAGAGATGCCCCCCAGAACCTGAGTGCTCTTCCAAGTGCAGGCTCAAAGAAGAAAACCAAGCCAAGACCCAAAAGGTAGGCCAACCTGATGTTCCTGAGCCAGGAACACCACGTGACACACTATGGTGTGCTTGGCTCCCCAAGGTGGTTGTTGAATTGAGAGTAAACCAAAAGGCACATTTCTTGGTAGAATTGATCCTTCTACAAACTGGTGCTTTGCTCCCTGTAAATTTAAGTGGTTTAATTAAGTGGTTCTGGCAAGAGCATTTCTGCAAAATCACATGAGATGTGTCCCAGGAAGAGTCTGCAGCAAACTCAGAGTTGCAGCTCCATCCCTTTGGTGTGTACACAGGGGCTGTTCCTGGGTACTCCTTTTCTGTGTCAAGAATTTGGGACTCTGTGATGGTTCTGGAGGAGCAGAGCCCTAAATCCTTTTCTGTGCTTGAAAGGGAGCTGAAGATGCTCAGTACATGTGATCTGGCTCCTCTGAGTTGGTTCCACAGGATAATCCTTCTATTACAATGTTAAGGACACACTGTCTCCACTAGTGCAGCAGCAAGGCAGGAACCTCTGGCTTGCCAGTAAAATCACTGCAGTAATTCAAAGGAGGAAATTCTTTTTTCTTTATCAGCATCAGTTGTGACTCTTTCTGTGTAATTATTGCTGCAAACTCTGTCAGCAAACATTAGCTGTGCAATTAAAGCACTAATCCACATCACGGTTCCTGGGCTGGTCACATCTCTTGCACATGTATGTATCTTGTGGGGGAAAAAAATGCAAGGGGAAGGGATTTTAAAATAAAAAGTTGGAGCCTGCATTGTCCTGCTTTCAGAAGCCACCAGGGACAGGCCACTGCTCTGCCTCCTGCTCCAGCTGACCCTCCTCAGCAGATGGGCAACAGGATGGGAATGCCCCTGTGAGCAGGGGATTTAACGGAGCTTTATTTCGGGAAGAATAGCCTGATTAGCTGATAAAGAGCATGTAAGATGGTATGGGGTGGGCTTTGATGTCTTGCTGGCCCAGCAGGGTGTCAAGCTATGACTGACAGTAGCGTGTCACAGGATTACTTGGCCTGTAACAATGCCTCTCTCTGTTCCTATGATGTTGCTACTCTGTTAGAGCTACTTTTTCCCTTGTTACAAACCTCTTTTAGATGGGGTTCCTCCTCCCCAAGTCTTCATCCCATTATAGCACAGACAAGCTCAAGATACAGTAGGTAGTGTATGCACAGGATGTGTGGGGCTGGGGGATGTGGAGGTGTTGGAACAAATGGCCTGAGAGTGATTTGAAAGCTCATTTGCACGTGGATCATATAATTGCAGCTCAGGGAAAGTGGGCAGGCTTTGCACAGGTTGGTCACGGCTCAAGCTCCAGATTTCAAATCCAGGAGCATCTGGGAAGTTAAGACCCTGCAGAAATAGCCAGAGTTGTGATGTGCAACAATTGTTCCTGCCTGTGAAACTTGTTTGTGATTAGCTTTCCCTGTGTGTGCTTAAAACAAATAAATAAAGGGAGAGTCTACATTAGTATTTATAGGATAGTTTAGGGGAAATAAATATAGATTCAAATTCAGCCTCCGCTAGCATAAATCCAAGATAGTGCTGTTAACTTAGAGATTTGCTTTGGATTTCACACTGACATAGCAGAAAGCAAAATTCAGCCTGCCATTCAGAAGACAAATGGTTTTTAATTGTAGAATGCCAGGCTTGAAATTATAACAGCACGGTCACAGAGCAATCTTTTTAATTATATTTCTCACGTGATGCCGGTTGTCGTATTACACATTGTCTCCCAACACCCGATACTTGTTTTTAATCAGGCTGCTCACTAAAGCCTCATCTCTCAGCACCTGTCTGGAGAATAAAGAACAGGCAGTCCAGGGAGAAAGTGGGGTAAAGGCAATCATTAAGTGTTTCCTTAAGAGGACAAAGAAAACTTTTCATTTCTTTTGAAGTCTCCTTTTGTGCTTCGCGCCTCCTTCGAGAGCCCGCTTGGGGAAGGTGAGACAGTAAGAGGGAGCAGCCAGGTGTGTGATGTTTCAGTGCTGAAATGTGGGAGCAGCCCTCTCCTGAATGCCCATGTAAACTTCCCTGTCTTTTTTAAAGCTCTCTGTGCAAACCAGCTGTCCCCCTTAGCCGTGGTGGTTCTTGCAAAACCCCATCTGAAGAGGGGAAAAATAATTGCTTGCGACATTTCTGAAAGTTGAAATGCTGTATTTAGGTAAGAGATGAGCACACGAACCAGATACTGTATATTGAGTTACAGTACATCAGCTTAGTAAGTGTCTGGGCTCATGCTTTTACTGCAGGATGGATGCAAGGAAGCTGATCCCCCTTGCATTGAGGGATTAGCTGTCCCTGCTCACTGCAGAGGAGCAGTGTGCTGAGGAAGTCCCTGACATGCCAGATAGACTTGTCTTTTGACTCTCTCACAATGCAGCTGCCAAAGTCCTACTGCCATTCCACCATGCAGCCCTGTGCTACTCAGTCTTTGCATTTGGGACCAGTGGGCTTTTATGGGATTCTGTGGTGACTGATGGTCTGGTTTCTCCCTTTGAACTCTGGAAGAAAGGTATGTGCCCCCCAGAGGAGAGTTGCAACTTAATTTGCCTTGTTTGTGAATTCAAACCATTACAAAGAAAGAGGTGAATCTTTTAAGTTTGATAGAGTCTGTGGAACTCTGGAATCTCTGATGTGAGAAATGCCCAGAAAGATTGAATTTACTTATTGAGTATCAAGTATATTCATAGTTGCTACAGCATATGCAAAAAGTCATATAAAAAGTAAGGTGAAAACCCCCTTGTGCTTCAGAATGTAAGTCCAACCCTTAACTAAAATGGGATCAAGAAAAGGTGTCCAGGGTGCTTCTGTTTGAAGGCATTGATGTACATCATTATTACAGTGCCATTGCTCTGAATATGGAGATCAGCATGGCCTGAAGGTTTTGGCTGCAAGATCATGGTGTTAATTCATTCTTCAGCATTTAGTGGTCAGATAGAATGAGACAACTCCTGGGAAATAGACCTTGTAACCCTGTGTCCTTCACATACCCAGGGCAGCAATGTCCTTTGGGTGAGAGCTCATAGCCTTTTACATTCTCTGCCACCTCTTTTTCCTTGATTCCACTTCTGAACATCTTGGCTTTGACGATTTTGGAAAGACTAATACCAGGCTTGTGACTCAAGGCTGCAGCTGTATCTCCCTGCACAGCAATTGTCTGATCATTAGAAGCAGTTTCCCTGCCATTTTTTACCTGCACATTTAGAGCTTTCCTAATATCATTTAATTAATCAAAATGCAAGTTGGGAATTCTGCCCATTGGGAATTTCACTTGGTTTGGGCAGTCTGCTCTAGAAAGCCAGACTGGAGCTCAGGTAAGTGTATCTTATATGGCTGGACTGCAAATGGATCCAAAAATTAGAGTGAGAGACGTGGCTGCTGTGAAAGGAAACATCACCATCACTCTTCATTAGGGCAGGTCAGGGACACACATGAGTCCTGTTTACCACATCATGATGTTATAAAAAAGTCCTGTTAGGAGATTAAAGTTTTATAGTTGTAAAATCCTGGCAAGAATCCTGGGAGGTCCCCAGCCTCCCAGTGCTTTTTTTGTCCTTTTTCCATTGAGTGAAGACCAAGGAATAGCAGTGAAAGTGAAACCAGGGTTTTGTAGCTGAAATACAGTTGACTTCAGCAGGACAAGGTGGGCACTGCTGTTCAGCACATCCCAGTGTGAAGACCACCCTGCTCTGGGTGTTCTGGAACAGGCTTGGTGCTCACTCTGGCCGGGTAATAATTTTCCTCCATCTTCTCAAGCATCTGCATCAGCTGGGAACAGAGGACCTGGGCCATCTGTTGACCTGTCGAGAGCAGTGTAGGATTGCTGATGGATTTCTTGCCCCCACTCTGCAAAAACAACAGCAGAAAAACCAACCCAAACAGGGTTGCATTGGCTGCAGATGGTTCATCCAACGCTGTAAGTAGAGAAAGCAGGTGTTGCAGCAGCCTTGGCCCAGAGGTAACCCAGCTCTGCTGCTGGCATAGTGTCAAAGAGCTGTTGGAGATGCTGTCAGGCAGATTGATAGTGCAATCCATGTTGAAATGTTTTCTGATAAATGAAACAGCCTACTCCTGTCTCCTCCAAAGACACACCATGAGTTCTGGGGCTGTGCATCAGAACTTCATCCTCCTTCCTCAGCAATTGGGGAGCCTTTGGTTGCTGCAGATGCTGGGAGTTGGTTAAAGGTCACTGCAAGTGCTGCACTGCATTGCAGCAGCATTTCACACAGCTCCAGACAAAGGAACAGGCAGCAGTGCCATCCAAGTTGAGGGAGACATCTCTAACAACAAGCTCAGTCAGCACTGAGGTAAAAGGATGAGCAGAGCAAACAATACCCAAGGAACCACTCATCTACATGTGCCACTACTGTGGAGGTTTTGGGTTGGAGATGAGCTTGTCATTCAGTTCTCTAATGAAGCAGATGTGCCAGTGAGACACATGTGTTGGAATTTTGAAATGAACTTGAAAAATGGCATCACACTTGTTCCTTTTCTTATTGTTGTTACCCAGTCCTTTCACACTGAAACACTTGAGTCTCGACAGCCAGATGTGGCTCCATGTGGTTTGGATATTGTGACAAATTAAACCCAACTAAATCAGGTCTGGTGTAAAGGAGGAGCAGTCCAGTGGTGCTGCTGCCTGGTATCCAGTCTGTCTCAGCACTCAACACCCAACATGCTGCTCAGTAACACAGAGAAGTCAAATTGCTCATGTTCAGAGACAGGTTCTTCCTAATCCTTGTGTTGGGGCTGTTCCACTTTCTTAGTTATGGCTTCCTCTGCTTCTATCTCATTCCCTCCCAGCTAATAAAACTCTGTATTTTCTCATCCATTTGAACACTCTTTTCTCCTTTAAGCCCTGGTGAAATCTTGGTACTGAAGCACTTTGGGCTGGGTCAGTCATTAGAGAATCTTTTTTGCCCTGTGAGTTCCCAGTAGCTTCACTGGTTTATAGTTCCTTACCCAAAGACTGTTGTGTTTGGAGGGAGGGATTTAAAGGACTGGGGATTTCTCTGCCCTTTATTAGCATGATGTGTTCTCATTAGGGCTCAATATACTGTAATATCCAGACATGAGATCACAGAAGGAGATGCTGACAATCCATGTGTTTATCCAGTGCTGGGAACATGAGTTCTGTCTGTGTTGCAAATGCATCTCACATTTACAGCCTTTCTGTGAAGGTCTTTGCCACAGTACCCAGTATCACCACCCAGCTCTCTTAAATTAACATCACCCCAGTCTTCAGCAACAGAAAACACAGCTATCCAGGGTTAGGAGGTGGGACAATTTATATGGAGGGCAAAGAGATTAAATACCTTGCCCAGGGATGCTCTGGGGTGAGTATCAAGGTCTCACTCTGTTCTGGGCTTTGTCTCATAACCACAGGGCACTTTTCCTCACCAGTGTTATCTGGGCTGCTCTGGCAGAGCCCCACAGACTGTCACCAGTTGAGCAGAGAGGGGAATTTACAGCAGGAATCAGAATCCAGCCAGGGCTCCTGACCTGCTGCACTCTTCCTGGTGTGCTGTCACTGCAGGCTGTAGCTGTTGCCTGTAGCTCTTTCCATCTCGTGGTTAAAAGGGGCCTTGACAGCTGCTTTTCTTCTCTCAGTGATCAGCACAGGTTCCACAGCACAACTCCATTGATTTTTGTGGCCCGGGGTTAGAGGGAGAAACCTCCCTTTTCCCTGCATCCTTGCTTTTCTGTGTACAGCTGATCACCTCAGCAGGGGGTATTGATTTACTAATTGGGCAGCGATTGCACCTGATTGATAATAAAGTGTTGGACAACCTCCCTGCTGAGCTGCAGCTCAGCCCGGCAGCTACCGGTGGATTCCTTGTCCTTTTGCAGCAGATAGTTCTCTGTTGTTAAGTAAACTGTTGCTTGGTAACCCTGGAATTACTGTAGTAAATGCTTGGAGACACAATCAGAGTGTCAAATAGAAACTTTATCCAGTGGTGGAGGGGGCTGAGCAGAGGATACACCTGTACTAGGAGGGGTTTGCAGCAGAGCTGAGCTGGTGGAGGGCACAGCCTGGCTTGGTGCTGTGTGTGCTCCCACAGGCTCCCTCTGTGCTGCTTTTGAAGTGATTCTGTCATTTTGTCTCAGTTTCTGTGAGTTCAGCCCACGTGGTGGCCATGGGTCTGATTTCCCTGGCACATCCAGGCTCCAGCTCTTCTGCAAACACAGAGCTTGAGTTTGATTAGTCTGAGAATTGAGGCTACACTGAACAGTGTCTTCTCACCTGTGTATTCCTGGCTTTCTCTTCTAGGGAAAACTATGAGTGGTGACCATCCCACCATCCTTTGTATTGTTCTGATCTGGCCTTACAAACCCACACCAGCCATGAAACCTACACAGGGATGGAAAACAAGCTGTGGAACAGGGGGCAAGGAAATAGACAGCCAAGAGTTTGCTTCCCTTCCCTTCTTTGTGTGTTTGGCCTAATGAATGGGTTGATCTGTTGCTACAGCAAAAAATTCTTCCTTCTCCTGTGATCCCTAGTGTGGGTTTGGACTCCTGAAGGAATTATGAGGCAGTGCTATGAGGCATCAGCCTTTAGGACTGCTGAGGTCCCTGTGTTGTCACCAGAGCACACTGGTGTGGATGTGGGGCTGCTGTTCAACTCCTTCATGTTTAGAGGGACAGACTGTTCACTTCTCTGGAAATGTTTAAGATCTGAGCAGCAGGTCCTTAGAGCCAGAGGTGCACCCTGGAAATGTTTGAGGCCAGGTTGGACAGGGCTTGGAGCAAGCTGGGATAGTGGAAGGTGTCCCTGCCCATGGAAGGGGCTTTAAGGTCCCTTTCAACCCAAACTACTCTGTCATTCTGTGATTATAAAGGGGACAGTGGGATGTGCAGACTCCAGTAGCTGTGGACACCCTGTTGTGCACAGGACCATGAGAACATGGTAGGGAATGACTGGTCCTGCACCCAAGAGATTAGAGATTAGATAAGTGAGGACAATAACAGCAATGAGGACGAGATTTGCCCAAGGTTATAGAGCAGGACAGTGGCAGAATTCATGGTGGGAAAGTGCTGAGTGGGTTTTTGTATTTATAGCTGGCAGTTTAGGGCTACAGAGAGATCCTTGCTGGAGTTCAGGGGCTGGGCAGAATGCAGCTACCCTTGCAAAAGGCTGTCTCTGGAGAGGGAGGCTGTGAGGTGCATGTGATGCTGCAGGACACTGCAAGAAAAGACTGTTGGGTTTAGACTCCTGACATTCTCATTTTTTTCCTTGTTTGTGGGGTTTGTGTTTTCAAGCTCTGGATTTAAGCTCTGTTTATGAAATGTTTCCATTGTTCAGTGTCATAAGGCTGTTAGGTTTTTTTTTATTCTTCTTATAATTTTCAAACTGCTGTGTCACCCAACTCATCAGCCTTCAGCGCGCTGCCTTCCCTCCTTCTCCCCGCCACCCCTGCAAGAGCATTTGTACAGAACAAAGGCTTGCTTTTAAAAACTGCACGATATTTTGCCACCTTTGTGAAAACCTGTCACAACAATATCTAATTTTGCATGAGACGGAATTTCAGATCAAGCCTCAAGGAAAGGAAGCTGTTCCTTCGCTGGTGCGCAAATGTCACTTACAGTCAGAACCCGCCCAGTGGGGAGGAGGGAATCCAATTCCTCTGCTAATTCCTCTGCTAATTCCTCTGCTGATTCCTCTGCTAATTCCTCTGCTCTTCCCTCTGCCCAGGTCTGACCTGCTCAGGAAGACCCATGGCAAACACCGCCTCGCTGAGATCCTGCGCTCAGAATATTCCAGTGGGATGGACACCAAGGTCAAGAAGAAGAAAAAGCAGAGAAAACCTGGCAACCAGCAGATCCCAACATGAGCCAGGGCCTTCCAGCCATTGACTGTAAAACGTGCTTGAGAGCCTTAGCTGGGGGTTAGGGTGACCTGCCAAATCAACTGAGGAGTGTTTCAGTATATCAGGAAAATGTGGGAGGGATCTTGGGGATCTTGGCCTCCTCCCCTTCATTCCATAGGTCCAAATGGACTCGAATCCAGGCATGTCCTGTTGTACTGNTGATTCCTCTGCTAATTCCTCTGCTCTTCCCTCTGCCCAGGTCTGACCTGCTCAGGAAGACCCATGGCAAACACCGCCTCGCTGAGATCCTGCGCTCAGAATATTCCAGTGGGATGGACACCAAGGTCAAGAAGAAGAAAAAGCAGAGAAAACCTGGCAACCAGCAGATCCCAACATGAGCCAGGGCCTTCCAGCCATTGACTGTAAAACGTGCTTGAGAGCCTTAGCTGGGGGTTAGGGTGACCTGCCAAATCAACTGAGGAGTGTTTCAGTATATCAGGAAAATGTGGGAGGGATCTTGGGGATCTTGGCCTCCTCCCCTTCATTCCATAGGTCCAAATGGACTCGAATCCAGGCATGTCCTGTTGTACTGCTGCAATTAAATGTGGCCTCCAGAAGATGCACCGTGTTTCTAAGGTGGTTTTTTGCAAGAAAAATAATTTTTAAATGGTTGAATATGGTTTTCAGAGAAATGTGAGGTCTGTGTAATACAAAAATGAGAAAAACGTGGTCAGACAAGAGGTGTTTTTCTGTTTAAAGACCTGTAGAAACACTCCACAATCCCTTCACTTGCTATTTTCTACCAGACAAGCAGTCATGGCAGGGGAGGTGTTGCAGGAGCACATTGAAGAGGAGAGGGGAGACTTCCCTTTCCCTGTCACTATAAAGGGGCACTTCTGCTCCTGCCTCAGGGAATGAAGCCACGTTCCTGCCACCTTCTCTCCTGTCCTCTGTGCACTGGGGCGAGGTCTGTCCCCAGTCAGGAATTGCCACCTGTAATGATCCAAGTGGTGGGATTATGGAAACTCTTCAGTGTAATGACATTTGGTCCCTTTGGGGGACAGAACTTCATGTCAAAACTCCTGAGTTTGGGAACAAACATCACCACTGTGAGAAGGAGCTGGTGTGGAATCCAGCAGTCTCCAAACTTCTCCTTGCCTGCAGCACATTGTCACACCTAATTATGTAACACAGAGGGTGAATGGAATGTCTCACCTCTCTGAACATTAAAGCCTTCACAGGCTCTTGCTGACAGTAGTAGCCCAGCCTTTTGGGGTTCTCTGCCTTGCCTGGGCCAATTTTGAGCATGTCCCAAGCTTTTCCTGTTTGCCATCCAATTGTTCTCCTCAAGGAATTGTGACCCTGCTCTTCCTGTAACACAAACACCAAGCACTGAAGAGGTGAAAACAGTCCAAACCCTGCCAAAACACTGATTTCTGCTGCCTGCATGTGTCTTCCTTGAGGAAAGGGATGAGGAAGGGCAGCTCACCCATGACCCAAGCCAGGCATGTTTAATGCAGAAGCAGAAAGTGTTCAAACAGCGGCAATTTCAGATGTCAGAAGGAAAAAAATACTGAAAAAGAAGTATAAGCAGATGAAAATGATGCTTGCTTTGTGAATGCAGAATTGAGGGCACCTACTTTGGGCTGTAGTGAGACATACAAAGGATTGTAAGAGAGAAGCAATCAGCCCCAAAGTACTTAATTTCTGAAGTGGATGTAACTTTTGAGAACCAATATTTTTTTTCTTCACAATTTTCAAACACACTGATTTCACTGCAATACTTTTT
>VYZS01047398.1:10824-51002 GCA_013400695.1 Neodrepanis coruscans
GAACCTCCTGCACAGAGGACACATTATTGGAGAGGTGCTTATGCTGGGCTTGACCTAAGTTCGAAACTGAGCTGTGCTTCCAGGATGGTCTTTGGTCCAGGAACATCTGTCAATATGAACTTTTTTTGATGAGAGTCTGTTCCAAAAGAACAGACTTCATTTCTTTCTGCTTGTGCTATTTAAGGCTTTTACAGTTCAGTTTTTTAGGTGTTGAGATAGTCTTCATAACTGATAACCCTTTCACAGCTTGGAAACCAAGATCTGAAATTGGATAGTTCTTGAACAGGAGATGATCTGAAAATCTTAAGTAGAAATTGTGGCACATAAAGCAAAGCACCTGGCAAAAATGTTACTATAGTTTCACCTTTGAAGAGGAATACACACATAGATTGAGAGGGGGTCACACTGTGCTTAGGTACATGAGATAAAAAGTGAGACTTCAGCAGAGGAGTAGATATGCAGCTGCATGTGCAATTTGAGTAATGAAATAAAGAGATATATGAGCATATAATGTTCCAAACACAAGCAAAACAGTCCGAATCAATCATGGACTACAGCCAAAGATATTTCAAGTGCAAAATTTAAGAAAGTAAGACAGGAAATGGGAACTAAACGGCAGACAAAATCTGAAACAGATATTTTTTCCCATCCAAGCTAAAGAGCTAACTTTTCAATAGCAAGAAAGGTAGGTTAAGTTTATGCCATGTTGATGGGCTCAGAACCAGCATATTTTTTCCATACAGGTCTAGGTCCAGTGTGAACACTCAGGACATCTCCCAGAAGCTCCAGCCTCTGCTGGTTTTGGACTCCAAAACCATGAAACTAGAAGGACCAACCACATTCCCCTAGAGGTACAGAATGCTTCAAACACAAGCCTAGCAAGTGAAAGACACACCTGTCCACACACCAAAGAGCAGCATCTGTAAGAGCAAATTCACAATTTATAAGAATAAACCATTTTTGCTTCAATGTGACTACAGTGTAAATGGCACACAAAATGACTACTCGTATTGATTTGCTGCCACCCTTCTCCAAAGTGGTGATGAGTTCTGCACTTTTCAGGTTGCTGGCTTGAAGTAAGGCAAAAATTAGTTGTTTTTGTTGTTTTTTTTTTTTCAATCATCCAAATGCTTTCTTTCTTGAAAGCAGTTCCTACTAAGATGTCTCTTACATGTGAGAGCCACAGCCAAGGCCCTTCCAGGAGAGTAGCTCCATCCCATACTGTGCTACCAAGAAAAAACACTCTCTGAGCATAGGAGCCAAGAGAGAGAAAAAGAAAATCCCTCCCTTTCATTTTTTTTTCTTTCCTTGCAAGGCCCAACATGCTGTCTTTGGACAGATTTCAATCCTGCTTTAATTCATTAAAAAAGTGAAACAAAATCACCATTTACATCCTTGACAGCTGGCAGGTTTTATGTGTTCTTACTGCTCCTGCCAAGCCAAAAAAAAAAGTTTTCATTCAGCTCTGTCATGGATCTTTGGAGTGCTGGAAGTGTGAGAGATGTCAAAATGTACTCATAACAATGACATACAGTACCTGAAGGCAGGAACGTATTATGCTAATGTACTGGTGTAAAGGAAGTTACAATTCTCCTTTTCATTTGTGAAAAAAACCAACCCAAAACAACAAAAAACTCCATGACAACATCAGAAAACATACCAGTCCTGAAAGAAGGAGCATTTTGCTTTCCTCAAAGACATCTGACATGTTCCAAAAGCTTTATGTTCATCAGATTGCATTCCAGTCTATACTATGGGGAAAAAAAAAGGCAAAAATCTGATGGTTTATTAGCATTTCTCGATTCTTGTTGCTTCTGTGAGATGAGAATGGTAGTGTAGTTCAGGTGCTGGGATGAGATGCCAAAGTGCTGCAGGCAAATCCTGCTGCTACTGCAGACTCGGCAACATGGACTCTTCCCTACTGGGTATCAGGGCCGTGGAATGTAGGAGTTTGCAGCCCTGTGTGGTTGTATTTGCAAAATGTCACAAACAGGGCACCAAGTGGAAACATTATGGTCATTGCAAAGCAGGGATAACAATGCCCTGCAGCTACTTCAGTAGAAATAGAAGCAGAAACGATCTCCAGCTTCCATTTTCTGCTCTCTTATGGCCCATAGTAGCAGAAGGAAAATCCCTTGCAAAGGAAAAGCAAGCACAGAACAGAGCTGAGGTATGATGCAAAGCTCCAAGGTCCCAGAGCATGTAGAGCTAGGTCACGATGTCAGGAAGATGTAAATCACAGGCAAACAGTCCCATCCTGTGCATCCACACTGTATACAGTCAATGTGTTCCTTTGCCAGAAAGGGGCTGTACAGAAAAGCTTGGCAGCTGTTTGAACTCTGTGGCATTAAGTGAAGTTATCTAGAGTACAGTTCAACAAAGTCTTAGTTGCCACTTGAATTTCTGATGGGGACAGAGATAAATTAGGAATTGGCCCTGCTGATATTGCATTTCCTTGTCTGGCTGCCCACCCCAAGGAAATGCAAATGGGAGTTAAATCCACCTAAGCACAAGTGTAAGAGCCGAAACTTTAAATTTGCACTCTGCACAGCTGTTTACATTAAAGAGAAACCCTCTTGGAATAAAGGAAGAGAAGCACCCGTGATATAATTACAATGAACACACACCCCTGCTATCATTTCCAGAGGCATTTGGGAGGGAGCTGCCGCACTGTCAGAACTGAATCCTCACTCAGGAAGGACAGATGCCAGAACATTATTCTTGGCTTTAAGGTAGAAAATAGCTTATGGGCATAAGATGCTATTTACTGCCTGCAGTACATTTCAAAGAACAGCTATCTTGTCAATCATATACTCTTTGTATTGCTTGACTAGGTCATTTTAATTTTGCTGTGGTTAGTTATTTTAAAATCAGTGTTATTCTTATGATCAGCTATCCCTTATCTAAGGTGGTGAGAATAGCTTGGGGTGGTGACTTAAAGACCACAAATATGACTAGTTTTGGCTCTGAAACTTCGAGACCCATAGGCACAGTCTTTTCTTACAGAATGCAATCATTATGGCATGCACACAGCCCTGAGCTATTTCATTTATTAAGCCAACAACTGCTTAAAATGGCAAGCTGCTCTTGGAAAAATCAACTTGCTTCTTTTTGCCTGTACAAGATCCCATTTGATACACATAAATTTCTAGAAAATCTAAGCCTAGGGCAATTGTCTACCTCTGAGATACAGTTACAGCAGGACAACGAGGAGACTCAGTCACATTACGGTGCTTATCTTCACCCACAGTACTGTGGATGCAACAGGCAGAAATGATTTGTTCTCCATCAGAATTACTTAAAAAAACCAACACCAGTATAACTGTGGCTTTGTGTGCGTATCTGATGTGAGGGAAATCCAGAAAAACACCAGCCTGAAGGAGCAGGAATAGCTTGGTGTCTTTTATCAGGAACGGTTCTGGGGAGTTTCTGGAATTCTTCACTGTGAGGTCAGTGAGGCACTGGTACAGGTTTCCCAGAGAAGGTGTGGATGTCCCATCTCTGGAAGTGCTCAAGGCCAGATTGGATGGGGCTTTGAGCAACCTGTTCTGGTGGAAGGTGTCCCTGACCATGGCAGAGGAGGGTGGAATGGAGTGATCTGTAAGGTTCCTTCCAACCCAACTCAATCTCTGACTGATTATCAGTGTTATTTCTCATAAATCCCATGCTGTTACAGCCAGAATCAATGGAGTGGTGATGTGTGGACATTTTGTTAGCTGGTCAGCACTCAGGGCTTTGTCAGTTCAAGAATTCTTTCATTGACAACTTCTCTGGGCATCCTGTTCCATGTATAATCACAACCATGCTTTTCCTACTCCAAAACTGGCTTTTGGTTCCCCTTCCCGAGCAGGTTGCAGTGCATGGCATGCTGCCTGTCTTCCCTGTGGGAAGCCGTGCCTTTCACAAGGTTCTGGTGTATGGTTGGGCATGTGCAAGGTGCTGGCACCACTGAGGGCTCTGAAAGCCTTCAAGATAAAGTGAACTTTCTAGAAAGTAAGACTACTCTTATTACCAAGATGATGTGGAACTCTTTATTTTATCAGGTATCTTTTCAAATAATTTAATTATGTTAGTTGTGTTCATAGCTTATATTCTAAGGGCACAATCTTGTGACTGAATGAAAGATTGCCTCCTGCCAATTTCATTGTACAAACAGCCTGGAGCTCTCTCTGCCTTAAATATATATCCAGAAATGGGCTGAATGTGTGTGGGAAGTGGAGAGAAATTTAAGAAACAAAAGGAGCTCTTACCCAAGGTCTCTTTAAAAGACTCTTATTAATTTTCTAAAATAGCTAATGATCCTTTGAAGACAAAAAAAAAAGATCTGTACTCTGCTCAATGATGATCAAATGGCTTTACAATTGTTTACAATCAATCAGATTTTGCTTTTGCTGTATAAATGTAAATATATATTAAAGAAAAATCACAAAATCTGTAATTCCACATCTGGGAAAGCTCTGCTTTTCCACATCAAATATATGGCAAGCCTGGTGTATTGGGACTGCCAAAAGGCATATCTCCACACCATATAAATGATGCAGTTGAAAAAATTATTAGCTTATGAAACTTATAGCCAGAAGTCTTATAAAAAAGTTATATAGAGAGATATAGAGAAATTGGTAAATAGAATGCTATCAAGCATGATTTTTTTTTAATATTCCAAAGCTTTTCTCCCTTTGGAGTTAAAAATGCAATGGTACAAGAATTCAGAAATATTTTCAGAAAGTGAAAAGCAACCTTTAGAAGATGTAAACCAAGGTAAACCACCTCTATATGTCAGAATTATATCCTTCCTTTTCCTTCTTCCAAAGAAGAAACCACAGTGTTTCATCAGAGAAAGCATTTTCGTTACTTTGCAACAATGAGTTTTTCTAAACTGCATTTTTCCAAGTGAAAGATTCTTTTCACAGGAGGCTTGGTCAATCCTCTCCCTTTTTCCTCACCTGCTGCTGTACCACACTGGCTGGAAAAGCATCTCCTCTATGCTGGGAAAAGCTGTGATCACCGTGTAGTCTAAATCCTACTCAGAAAGCCCCAGAATGGCATCAGACTGTTCAGCTCCATGTCCATATTCCCAGCCAGATGTTCCACACGGGGTGTCACACACAGGGTGTCACCACAACAGCTGGTGACCCGCACAGAAGCTGCTGTGCCTCTCCCAGCGCCAGCAGCTGCAGGAGCATTGCTGTTTGCCAAGGCACTGGAATGTTCCTCACCCAGCTGTGCTCCACTGGACACTTCTCACTGGGCTGGAAGAGGACTGCTGACAGCACGGTGACACCAACATTGGCCAGCTGACAACCAAAACTTGCCTACACACACCCCTGACTGGACTCGTTGTCCTTCCTTTGACCCTCAGCTCCTTCCTCTGTCTGAGGAATGAGTGTAAGCACTCCTAGTTATTTCAATATATTTTTATCTTATTTTCCTTCTAGCAGAGAGGATATTCCTCCTTCATTGCTCATAGTCAGATTTGTCTGTCTTCTAAAGAAGTGAATGCATCTGGTGAGGCAGCTGGGTGAGTCTAAGGTCATCTACTGGGAAGGGTTCAGTACTGCTCAAGTAGCTTGTGATAGCAACCTTCTCACAGCTGGAGGATTTTATTTAGATATCTGAATAAAACACACCTACTGAAGATCCTGATCCTATACTAGGACTGCCCACAAACTGGACATGTGCTTGGGGTTCGTTCTCGTGTATAATACAAAACAAAAGGAAGAAAAATCTCTTACTGAGCACTGATTTTCCCAGGAGAATATGGCTGAACCTGTCTGCAACTCTCAGTCAGTTGTATACTTAATTTACCTCAGATTCACCCTTTCCTGTTCATCTGTGAGGATTATACGACAGTTTGAACAGTCATATCTAACATAACACAATTTTGGGACATAGGATGCTTATTCTAGGAAGATTTCTTAAGTACATCAGTAGGATGTGTTCACATTGAAAGTCAAGAATGGCTTCAGAAGACAATCATTATGGGGGGTGAGACACGGGGCCACACGATTATCAATATTATCAAATATGACAACAAAGGACTCTCCATGTGTTTGCATGGGAAAAGTCTTAAATGCAAAGCTAGAAGCCTCTGTGACAGACCAAGAAAATCCCCTAAATAATTGTGGACTGGAGAAAAGAGCAATTCCTCCCCCTGAATGAGGCATTATTTTTCTCCCTGAACATACAAAATGGTCAAGAGGAAAACTGAGGAGTTTTAAGATGCAAAACTAAAATGCTGACGATTCTAAACTGAGTGTAAAGGCTTTTGTCAATGTAGGGACAAAGTTACACCCGTACACTACACATTTATAAACTAACATGTTCAACCAGGCAGACAGGCAGACTGTCAGATAAAATTACAGTATAAGAAACAGAATCTTTATTACGTTTTTAAAATACTAATAGTTCATTACATAATAATTTTTTAACACTGCTGCTCTGAGCATCCCCCCATCCTAAAGACTGCTGTGTCTGAAAACTCAGAGTGGTGGCTGTAAGGGAAAGATTTTTCTCTTCCTCAGTTTCCCACCATGGAAAATGTCTACAAATCAACACAAAGACCAAGGCAACAACTTGCAAAAAATGCAAAGTCAAGCTTAACTGTCGCCCACCTCTGCAGCAGTCTTGTTTACCCATCAACACCTCAAAAACAATCTCTACTTCATTCACATTCCTCAACAGCAGCCTTTATTATATGGTGCACCACATCCTCACATTAATTAGCACCTCACTGGCAGGCTACGTATCATTTTTCAAAGACTGCAATTAACAAAATAAAACAAATCCCTTTTTTGTTCAAGCAGTATTGCTTCTCTCCCTCTCTTCAAAGTGTCAAATTGTTACTTTCCTCTGTAAACCAGCATTGGAAATATTTCCCAACGCGGGGTGGTTTTCACTTGCCTACCACCTTTTGCCTGAATATTTTAAAGGACCTGGCAAAAGGGAAGGGTGGGGAAGAATATTGATTTTTTTTTTTTTAATTTTTCTTCAGTTTATCTGGGGAACTGGAGGCAAAGAGGTGGTGAATAACTTGCCTTGGGTTACAGAATGACTCATGAGCAGAGTCTGGTTTTGTGGACTCTGATTATTCTCATATTGTTCACCAGATAATGCAACAAATTTCACTGCAACTCAAAATTTGGTAATGTGACTTCCTTAATAAAAAAAAAAAAAAAAAGTTATGCTCATGTTGGGGTAACATCCTGGTTTATTCCCTGTGTTTATACAATAAATTACCAGCCTGTCCTGTCTATCCGACCATTGAGACTGATGCCAGTGGCAGTCTGAATGCAGAGCTTGGGAATGACTCTCACACACACACCAGCTTAAAAGCTGTTTACAAACTCACCAAAGTGAAAATGTAATAGCACAACAGTGTTAGTCTGTGACAGCTGGGGAACCAGAGAAGTCTTAAATGTGATGAACAGAACATAATCAGTTGAAATATTCTCTATTCCTTTGGATGTTTTGCAACATGAGCTTCTCACTCTGGAGAAAACCCTTAATAGATGGGGCTTAAGGATTTCTTTCCCTATTTTTTAAACAAATTCTGTTGAAAAAAACGTTCAACCTGAAGTTTTGTATCCAAAACTTGATTTGTCATTAAAATACCGTGGCTGAAGAGTGTCAACAAAACATTAAAATATTGACTGTCAATGGTAATCCAGCTCCCTCGGGGACAAGTCAGAGATTCCCATAGTGCCACAGCTTCCAGGCATGGTTTTCTGGCTGGATTTCCCCTCCTATGGATGGGAATGCTGTTCCCTCACCAGAAGGATCCAGGGTTGTCTGAGGCAGTTCCCACAAAGCCCCATGATGGACTTGCTGGTTCCTTTTATTTTGCTGGTTGGGCCATTCAGTTATGTTATGCTCAAAGTAGGAGAGAAGGTAAACTTGGAAAAAACACAGTATTGCCTCTGGAACAGAAATTTCTCTTTTGGGAAAAAATGTTTATCTAAAAAACAGGAAAAGAAAAGGAAAAAGAACCTCTTTCTTCCCTCCTCAAGCGTTTCCATAGGGCCAGCCCCTTTGCTGTGTGGCAGGTAGGAAGGCAACTCAATGATCTCTCCTCACATGCCTATTAAAGGCCTCAAAAGAGGCCAAAATCACCCTAAATCACACCAGAAAAGAAAAGTTAATTTGCTACATCCAGCTCAGCCCTGTTTTGGGTGGAATATGGTAAAATTACATGGCAGAGTCCACCCTTTGGCACCTTTGCAATTCCTCGTGACAGCAGCAATATATGTCCTTTGTCGTGAACTTTTAGGGCCTCTGTGTGGAAAAGGGTGCCATTGGCAAAGGTTGCCTCCTCATTAAATACTCCCATGCTGTCAGAAACTGTGAGTCTTGGTGTTTTTTTAACAGCTGGGAAAAAGAATAATGCCACATCACTGTGGAAGATGATGCTGGCCTTTTGCTCTGCCCACCTTGAAAGCAGTTTTGAAATTTTAGGACCTAGGTGGTATGGAGTACCTGAGAATTAATCAGACAGATCTCTCTGCTACACTTCTAGACAAAACCAAACAAACAAAAAACCACAACCACTTAAAAAAAACAACAACCAAAACCAAAAAACTTGTATTTGAGAAAACCATCAGAAAGGGAGTAAGAGTTATACTAGAGGTATCTTTCCTGCAGGGATTATTCTTCTGAATAGGCCAGAGTTTAGGGCAGGTCAAAAGAAAGCTGATGATCTGGAAATAATTATGCATTGCCCACCAGCTGTGTACCCCCTCCAACCAGCACCACAAAAGGGAACACAAAAACAGATTAGCTGTAAATTTCTTAATTTAGCTCCCTTGAATCATTATTATTATTGGTGTTATTACTGCAACTATTATTATGCTCAGGTGTCTAAAGACTGCAGTTTAGTGTCAGAACAGTAAAGCAGTGGTTTCAGAGATGCTGTTGGGAGGATATGTTCATACTGCCTCAAACCACTCAGTGTCCTCTTTTCCAAGCAGTCACATAACCTCTGATAATGCATTTTAACACTGTTCTCCATCATATGTCAAAAATTAGCAATGTTTGCCAAAAACCTAAAAAATTACACCTTCTTACATGGCATGTTTAGACGTTGGACAGCCCAAAGGAGATTAACTCTACTTTGTTTAAAGGTACACCATGGGGCAGTTATGGCCACAGTGAAAGATCTGTACTTCCCTGGCAAATATCCTGCTTGCCTTTGGAATATATTTGAAAATATACACCATGGAGCAGCATGTCCCCATCTGCTTTTGACATCAACAATGGCCAGAGCTCAGGTTACAAGTACATCAAGTCCCTGCTTAGAACACCATAGAAAAAAACGTGAACATGGACTTTCCAACATACCTTGTATTATTTCTCACCTGTGACATTTCCTCAGTATATTCTTCTCTTCACAAAACCATTAGATTCTCTCAGTGGGTGACGGATAGGAAAGATATGTGTATATTCAGTTAAGATACATATTTTTTCAGGCTAATGCCATTCCCAGCAACTGCTGTATTCCTACTTTTTTTCCTTTCAGAGCAACCTAGCCTTGAGAGGAAGAAATGCCCTTATTTAACTTACTGTTACATTGGAAAAGATAGGAATTCACTTGTGTTGAATTAAGCAAATCCATAAATTCCTGTCAAACCTAATGTGTTAATAAGTATACAATTACTTATACTCCTGATCTACACCATTTCAAGATGTAGGGCACAAGGTTTAACAGCAAGTGACACTCCATGCACTGCAGCCATCTCACTAAATCCAATGTTTCTCTGAAACACCTAATTTAATTTAAAGTCATGGAGCCATACTGTAGTCAGCAGATAAAAAAAAGAGTTCTTAAACAGTTGTATTTTTCTGAACATTTCCACCTCCTTACATTAACTGTAATTTCTTTGATCACAACTCCTATTCTCCCACACCAGTTTTTTTTCCCCTTTATTCTGCTGAGAGAGCTTTAGTCATGGTTACCATTTCCTTTACACCGCTGATTAGTCAGACAGCTCCCCTGGTTGTGTGGGGTGCTCATGTGAGAAAGCAGCAAGAAGAAACCAAGGAAACTATGAATGCAAAACCACAAAGGAAATCCAGGCATCACCAAGGCCAGGTGCAGGCTCTGAAACTGGATGTAACTTAGTTCCAAGCCATCTTAACATAAGCTTGTGGTTAATATTGTCACTGTTGGGTCAGAAGGCTTGTTATGCTCTGAGCTCTGGCCATTATTTTTTTAAGATACATCCTAAGAAATTCAAGTTCCACCTACCAAGGATATTCAGAAGAAAACATTTGACTGTGAAATTCTATTGGGAACAAGAGTGCTGCCTATCAGTAAACAGGATATATATTTTAAAGGAGATCTTAAGTTCTTTAAACAGAATCATGGAGATGGCATTATTAGGTATATCTATTGGTGCACAGTTACCCTCGTTATGCCCTCATTAAACTGCAGAAAAAAATAGATCATTTTCAGGTTTTACTCATTCCTCCTCTCTGCTTGTGATGTTTTTTCTCTTCAAAGCTTGCTGCCCACCCTTCATCTCCAGCTGACCTTCCTCACAGTGTACACTCTATTTCCTACCAGCCCTTTACTCTCCCATCCCAGACTCCCATCTGAAGATGTCCAGCCCAACAACCGGGATGAGGACAATGCCAGCTGCACCTCCCTCCATGGGGAGCCAAGCTGTGGGACAGGCTTCAGTGCCCTGCTAGAACTCGCAGAGGGAATCTGTGCCCAGCCACCCAGAGCAGCTGCCAGCAGCAACCCACAGCCCTTCATGCTCCCTCCCTCCCTTTTTGCTCCAGCTGCTGGAGTTGTTACCCCTCCTTTCTTTCCCCCTCCCCAGGCATTCAGGGCCACAGCTGTTTGATCAGGTCACGGTCCCATTTGCTCCGAGCCACAGGCAAATAGCACAAGAAACCAGTGGTGAAGAGATCAGATTTTCCTTCTCATTTCTTTTCCACCAAAAGGGAACTCTCCCTTGTTTATCTGAGGGCACAGCGGCCATCAAAGTCAAGTGGTGGCTGCTGGGTGGCTGGCAAGGCACAGGCAGCTAAAATCCATATATTCTCATTTTCCATTAATTTCCCCCTCCCCTCTGCCCTTGCAGAAGGAAGAGCAGGTGAGCAGTGCCATGGAGCACTGGTCATGCTCCTGCTCCTTCAATCAAGGCTCAAATTATAAAAGCAGATCACTTTGATTGAGTGTGAGGTACCAGAAAACTTTTGGATGGTCACTACTGTATGATCTCATCGCAGACAAACCACCTGTTAGTGGGTTGCAGCAGCAATAAATTAGTCCCGAGAATGTTTGGATAAAGAACTGTCTTCTCTGTTGTCCCAGGGGAGCTGATCAATCTGTGTAAAGTATCTATTTACTCTGCAGAAATTGCCATTAAAATATTAGCTTAGTTATATTTTCCATTAGGAATTCCTGAGCTTTCCATGCTCCTGTGTGCGTGCAGACCTATGTACCGACACGTGCACACACTGCAGAGTGTTGGAAGAAATGTGAGTGTATGTAGCATTGAAATATAAATGCAACTGTTCAGGTTCAGTGGAGATCATGAAAGGTAGGAAAGGATAGAATGAATTATTATTAAAATACCTCAAACACAAGAGCCAAGAAGCAGCAAGGAAGTTTTAAAGTCTGTTATTAACTTGTTTATGATTCCAATTAATTTTTTTTTCCCGTGGATTAGAAAAATCTGAGATTTATCTTCTGGCGTTTCGTCTCTGCTACACCTTTAACAAAGTTGTCAAGAAATTCCACAAGGGATCAAAACTTTTATTTTTTAAGTGTAAAAATGGACTTTGCCATAGACCCGTCTGCTTGACATTTAACTCTTTATTAATAATTTCATAAAATAAATATTGATGCTTTAAATTATTTTTTTCTCCTTCCTTTCTCCCCTTTTCCCTTTTTTCTGGCCATCACCTGTAACAGAAGATCTAGTAGGTTTGTATCATCTTTTTCCTTTTCCCATTTTCTCTTTGTTTCTTGAGATTTTGAAAGGAGCAAGAGGCAGAATGGCCCAAGGCAAATGCACAGTCCCACTCTACATGGCATTTTTCAATTCACAGCAATAGGGAGCGAAGATAATTGAAGACAAGTAGTAATGACAATGGTGTTGCTAAGGTAATTCCCCTTTGAATATTACCAAAATAAAATAATGCAGTTGTTGGAGTGTTTCTCAGGAGCACCTTCCTCTTCTTTTGTCAAAAACTAATACATAAATTGAGTTGGAACTAGATGCGTTTTTATGATCTTTAAGGTCCCTTCCATTCCAAGCCACTCTCTGATTCTTTTGATGATGACACCTTTCAGTGCCTTTCTAAAAATGGAGATCGAGAGTCACACTCAGCAAAATTGGGAACCTAAAGCACATCTCAGCCACCAGAAGGCTTTGGTGCTCTTGGAGCATATTTTCCCAGAGAAAAAATACACCTGACCCATTTCTAGCCACACCAAATCTGTTCCAGCTCTACAGGTGATCTAGCGGCTTTTTCACGGTGGCAGAACGGTGAAAGAGTGTGTATGTGTGTGACATATAGTCAGAAGAAGCGAGTGAGAAGAACAGTGGATTTTCTGGACTGCTGAAACATCTCCATTCTAATGTCCAATATCAGGAGCCTTTTATTGCACTTCACCTCAAATCTAGCAGAAAACTTCTTCCTCAGACACAGGTCTTGTGCCAGTTTCGAGATAGATATTCCATTTTGTGTTGATTTTGGATTTGGAGCCAATATTGGCCTGATCATGGAAACTACACTGCAGGTTAAAATTTGGAGAGGCAACCAGTTCTCCTGAATGCTTTAAAACACTTTAAGCCCTTTGGATGAAATATACTCAGGCATGTTTTACCATTAGTCACTTGGAGTAAGACCACTGGCTCTGAAGGACCAGCTAAACCCTACCAGATACACAGCTTCTTCTTGATTGTCCTTTGCATTACATTAAGTACCTAAAGGAAAGGTATTTATATAAATGAGTCATGTGCCAAATGGCACTTTTTTCATCCCAAATGAAGACGAAGGGTTTACGTACGTAAAAAGCACAGCTCCATGTGCAGTACTCTCCCCAGTGCATTTTCAGGCAAAATAACAAGCTGGATGCCAAGACTACAAGTTGTCCAACAGCAAATCCAGCTGTCATTAATGCAGGTATCCATCCTCCAGTGGAAACAGTCTCCATCAACAGCAGACAGCTGTGGCTTTTAATATAATTCAGTGGCAGATAATACAAAGCAGTACTTTCACAGCCGGAGCATGGATGAAAAATGACACAGCCCAGGAACATGACAAGTAACAGGCCTGCGGGGTGAAGTTCTGACTGGCTTTAACTGGAAAGCTTGTTTTCTCCTGAGCACATGTGTTTGCCAACTTCAAATGGCACTTACTATTTTTGGTAAAGTTGTTGCAAGCCCTCACACATGCTTCATCCAGCACCAGTTCAACAGTATATGATAATCACTTGGTATTAAACGCTGGTAGCAGAGCCAGAAGGTTTCCTTCATGCATCCTCCTACCACTGCCAAGGCAATCAAATTAATTCTGTTAACAGCCTGCCAAGTCCACTAGCCCACTAAACTGTCCTGTCTTAAAAGCGAAATCGAGACATTCGTATCAAACCGTGCCATTTCCCTCTGGAGTGTGACGGCTGGAGCCCTGCCAGCGGGAACGACTGCTATCATCAGACGATGCCATGCGATGGCTCTAATGAGCTGACATTTCCTGTTGCTAAATTGCTGCGTCTGAGAGCCAAACCAAATAGCGCTCAACCTCTGCAGAAACCAGACGATGGTTTCTGACTTTTCCTTCTGCCTTCTGTTTCCTTGCTTTCTACGTCTCCCCATCCAAAGCTGCCTAGATAAAGAGGGATGAGGTAAAAAACCTGCTCCCTGCACCATATGGAATATATCAGACTGCTCTGCAAAAAACCAAGCTGTCTCACGTTGCTTCCCCAGATATCACAGACTGCTCTGGAAGCTGACCCATTCCCCTGTTAATTGGAATGGGGGGCTCTTGTGAGTGAGCACTGTGGGCACAGGTTGTCCACACTGGCCTGGACATGTTGTTTTGCCCTGGGCCCACACCTGAGCTCAATTTCCTTCCACGTATTTCACTCTCTTCTGGCTGCTTGTTTCAGCGACAACCGGCAGCAGTAGCAGAAGGGAGATTTCACATAACCTTTCTAGAACCTCCAGGGAGTCAGTGCAGAGCACTGAAGTTGCTGTCATTATTCCATCTCCTGAGTCTCTCATAATCACCATTTAGCACAGTGAAGTCTTAATGCTTCTCTTCAAAATGATTTTTCATCTAAAGTTTTTCACCTAAAGGAATACTCTCTGTGGGGGTCAAATCTCCTGTGTGTGTTTAAACCACTGTGGTCTTATGCCTGGCAGTGCTCACTGACATAGACACTGTTTCTGAAGCAGGGGCACAATGGGTACACCCAAGGAATATCAGTGGGAAGAAATATTACAGGCTTAGGCTAAAAAACCATGAAGTACCTGTTGAAGAGGATGGAAAATATGAAGAATAACAATTTTTTCTTTCACCCACCAAGAGAAGGCCTTTGAGTTCAAGGCAGTGTAATTTTTCTTTGTCATTGTTTTTTAGGCTAGGATAGAGACAGAGAGGGGATTTTATCTACCTGCCCCAAGCCTTTACTTTTGCCCTCCAAATGGTACACGAATTTCACAGACCTCAAGTTTTACTTGCAACCTTTTCCCTAAATCCACTGGTAGTCTTGGCTGTCCTCCATCCACATAGCTATTAAGTCTCAAAAGTCTGTTATAGATTTTATAGACTTGGGAGAAGCTCATTTTGCTCGCATGCAGGCACTCATCTGTTTAGTTTGGTATGCTCTCTTTTGCAGTGACATAATTCTTGTTTGTGTCATGAAGAAATAACCAAAATTAATATTAATAAATTACCAAAAACTATTCTGCTTATTTCTTTAGAATAGGTTGAATTCGAGGAGTCAAAATGATCTACCAAAGAAAAGTGTTTCCTCTGGGACCAACATGTTTTATACAGCACTGACACTGAAAAAATCAGCAGAACTGGGAAGAACGAAGTGTATCTTTACGACTCCAAGTTTTATGCCATGGGCTGAAGTAAGCCATAGAATCATTAAGGTCAGAAAATATCTTGCAAGATGATCAAGTCCAACCTGGGATACAGAAGTCAGTGCATTGTGGTTCAATATAATCCCTACATACACCACATATTTCCTAGAATTTTGAAAGCATCCACTTCATCCCTTCCCAAAATAATATAGCAAAGATTTCCAAGGAGACTTAAAGTTTAAGGAAAATTAATGAAGAAAATAGGTACTGACAACTATAAAAATAATTTTCCTTGTAAAGCAGAGAGGAAAGCTTTTGATGAAACATATTGGTCTTCTCCCAAGCCCAAATGCTTACCTTTGCTGGGGATTTCCTTTAACAAGACAACCATCTAATTTACAAGTCTTCATGGCTGCACAGAACCAAACCAGCCTTCTGCCTTTTTATTTAACTAATTTTCAGATTCTGAAATTGCTAATTAGGAAAAGCTGATGCTTTTCCCAGGTACTGGTCTGTTTTGTGTAACCCAGACAAAGGGCAACTGTATGCAATATAGGTGTAATGAGCTGTGTAGTTTAAATAGAACTATATATATTTCTCAGGCAATCAAAAGGTCAATAATATTGAAATAAAACCACCACTCCTTGGGCTTTTCTTCAAAACTTTGTGTAGCAAATTAAAAAGAAGAAAAGGCAGCATAAATATAATAGCACAAATTTTAAAGGCAAAAGACTGAGTTACATAATCAAGGAGATAAAACATGCAAGCCTCCATTGCCCCACACCAAAAACAAATATATGTTTGAAAATATAAATTTTTCAGCAAGTGTGGCAGTAGGGTTCATAATGAATTGCATCTAATTACAAGAGATGATCTTTCAAATTATTGTTTCCCAGAGAAGTCAAGAGAAGAAAATGGTACTTTGTGCAACTAAATGTCCACAGGACCAGCTCTGCTCTCTTTTGACCAAGAAAAAAATGCAGGAAATAAAATTCAAGTGATTTTCCATTTCTATTTGCATAATATTTGCTTTGGGTTAAAGGCACATGCAGGCGTACTGACCAGCTCCTGGAAGGATGAGAACACTGGAAAGAATAAGAAAAGAAAGCTCACATCCTGAGATGATGATGTACATTAATTGATTCAGAGAATATTATGTCATTTCTGAATAGGCTTAGCGTCAGACTCCTGCTTCAACTCTGGCAGCATTAACAGTGTTCTGTTGATACTATAACTTGAGGTCTCACTACCTTTGACAGCTCTCTAAGGGTATTTTGGAAGGATTTAGTGGTTTTGAATAGCTTATTTCACTAACCCATAAAGAAACACTTTCCTTCAACACAAGCACGAGTGGTTATTTTCTATACTTAATAAGGCCAAGGTAAAGAAAACCCAACTGCATATTTTTAAATATTTTATCTTTACACAAGCCTGGGTTATGCAGAGCACAGAGCCATATACATGCTTTCACAAAGAAGGTAATAATATCTGACAAAATCTCAAGAACTGTCTAACTCACATGTCAAAACTTTCAAGCAGGAGTATAAAATTAGGAAAAAATAGTACCGACAGAAGTGTTATTAAGGATAGGAACCTCCCCACCTGATGAGAAGCTGCATCTTCTGCTCATCTCTAAGGACAGAGAAGGAACAGACGGTCAACAACTTTTCTGCATTTCCTACAGTGCCACAGTATAATACTAAATAACCATTTTTTAAGCGTGTGTGTAGGGTCTATGCTAAAAATGGCCTTGCAGCTATAGGAAGGTCCACTCTATTTATCCTATAGATTTCTTAAGTTTCAGGGTGAGAGTGTGAGAAAAAATTGAGAGAATTATAGCAGTCAAGGAACTCAAACTTTTCCCAATATTCTTGGTAAACTTTTAGCTGCTCCTGTTCTATGGGGACTCATCACTTCCAAGATTTTCTGTAGCCTTGGACAAATATCCTTACTCATTTTTTTGACAATAAAAGATAAGAATGGTGGTAAGATGTGATGAGAAGTAATCAAATCAAATTTCATCTCTATAAACCCAAGAAAAATCTGAAAAGTAAACAGTAATCAAGGAATTGTTACAGCACATTGCTATTATAATTATTATAATATTATACCATTTCCCTTAGCAACAGCCTATGGTTTGTTTGAACTACATAAATTTTGAAGAGGTTGACATTGCAATGATTCAGTGGATTAAAAGTTGGATCCTTGTTAAGCCACAAGTAAAATTTAATCCCATTTAACTTCATAAATGACCCATGATTAAGCTTGTCCAGCATCTCAGATCTCAGAAGAGAGTTACCCTGATATAAGAGTGAATTGTCAGAGAAAAATATCTGGAGAGGACCAAAGTACCAACTATAATAATTCATCCTTCCATTTCAGGAGGATATTAATTTAAAAAGAAGACAACTATCCCTAACTTGCACAGACTTGAAAAAAGTGATTGTCCCAAAGTCACCAAACAGTACACGGACAAATTGCCAGGATCCTACTCACTACCCTTCTCATTAAGTCACAGGGGAGAGGTTTCATTTCAACACTGTCCATTCCTTTAAGTTTCTAGGGCTATTCAACCTTAAAATGTTGTATGTGGGGCTTTCTACAAAGCCTATTTGGTATCTTTGGCTTTTGGTAGTACTTCCCATCTTCCTATTGCAATGATCTTTGTGATTTCCTAAGGGCAATCAACACAAGTCAGTGTAGAAAATAAAGAACTTGCTGTGGAAGGCTCTGAAGGCAAGTAGAGATAAGTCTTTGCTGCAGGACCAGTAACACCATAATCCTACTGTCCCGCTTTCCCATCTGGGATGACAGTAAAGAGAGCTGAGAAGTTACCATAGTGGCTGTAATAAGAACCAACTGCTTTTCCCTGTCTGGGAGCCATCTGATCTGTTTTACATTCAAAGCCTTAGCTGGAAGGAGTTATGCCTCTGTGAATATTATTGTGTTCTTAGTCATACATTTATTAGATACAAAATATTTTCACTGAGCACTTCTTAGAACCATTATAGAGCAATTTAACACTTTTATATGCTTTAGCCAGTCCCATTCTTTGCCTTCGTGACTCCCACTATCCCTTTCCCTCTCCCAAATAAAAGAAGATGATTTAATCTAGGAGACATGCTGAGGGCATCAACAGATGTGGTTTTGCTGCTCCACACTCTGACTCAGGGTCTTCTCCAGATTCCCAGATGAAGTCAATGCAACTGTTTTACTGCTTCAAAAAGAGATTGGATCAGGCTTTTTTCATGATTTTGAGGAAGTCACTTTGCCACCTCTGCTCAACACCAACGGAAACAGGGAACCTGTGTTTGAACGGCCTGACTGGGAGCTGCTGTAGGACTAACCATGTTATCATGATGATGGAGAAGGAAACAGTTAATGGTCTGGCCATTATTAAATCAGGCCAAAAAGAAGTAATTTTTGTTTATATTTCATTGTTGTTTCGAGCCCTCAGAACTAAAAAAGGAAAAATCTGATGAATAACGCTGTGCTTATATTGACTTAGTTCCCATTCACGTTTTCCTAACACGAAGAAACACTTCCTCAGCACAGAAACATGATATTAAAGGGAAAGTGTCAGAGAACAGAAAAAAATCTCTTTTGCATGAGGGCTCTGTTTTGCAGTTTTCAGGGCCCATGCATTAGAAAGGAGCCATTTCTCAGGCTGCTCCAAACGTGCCTGGCTCTGTGGGGATTATGTGTGGGGCTGGATGTGTTTGCAAGACCCTCCAGGAGCTGCTTATGGTCCCAGAGAGGGGACAAAGCCGTGCTTATCCCCCGGGCGGCCGGCAGTGGCCAGGACCAGGATCTTGGTGCCTGGCTGCCCCACTCCGAGGTGCTGTGCTTAGCTTTGCTCCCGGGGGATTCCTGGTTCTTCCCCACCCTCTCCGCATGTCCGAGCTTGCAGAGTCCTCCAGCTCCATTGATTTATTTGTTTCTTCACGCCTGGCGCTCCAAGATCAAGCCCGAGCCACGGGCAAGCTCCGGGAGAGGCAGCAGAGGAGGAGAGCAGCGAGCTCTTAAAAGTGAGCCTCTCCAGCCGTCGCAGGAGGCAGTCGTGCCAAAATGTGGAATGATTGCCTGGCCCCGCTTTTGCAAGGTTTTACAGCTCCGTTCACACTTCCATCCGTCTCCCTCCCCCCTTCCTTCTCTTTCCCCTCCCTTCCCCTCTCTCTTTTTCTGTCGGATGCTTCAAGGAAAAGAAAATTTATGGAAGTGGTTCCAAGAGCTGTTTTCTCTGCCTTGGTGCTAGTCGGTGCATGCTCCTGGCTGGCTCAGCTCTCTCTTCTCTCTGCCCGACTCCAAAACTCCTTCACCTCACACAAAAGATAGATCATGTTACCCTTCATTAGCTGCCTCCTGGGCCCCAGACCCCAGAGCTGGTGAGTGCATCCTTAAACGTGCCAGGTACATGCAGCTCCCTGCCCCCTGCACCTCCTCTGCAGGATAAAATTCCCTTTCCAGGTTCCTACTCTGGAGAAAATGTGAATTTCAAGTTTTTTCCAAGACAAGAAGTAAGTGATGTTATTTTTTTGTGTAGGGACAAGTGGATGGAAACACAGGTTGTTTTCCTTTCTGGTTTTAATCAGCAAATTGCTTAATAAATGTAAGCTAATAAATCAGAGCAGTGACACGAGCTTAGTTTTGAGAACAGGCTGCCTAATTGACACCATGCTGGTCCTCCATCACCGGGGCCAGCTGCTGGCATGGTCCAACAGAGAAGGCAGGATCCCCAATCTTTCCAGCCTCTTCTGCCTCAGACTGCAAAAAACCCAACTCAAATGTCATGGACTGCAAAATTAATTTTGACAGGACTTCTGAACTTGCAATGGTCACCAAATACCAAGCAGCAGCTGCAAAAGGCAGTTCTCCTGCCCTGCTTCTGCCCTCCACCTCCTGTCCCACTCCTTGTTCTCTTGCATCTTTTCCTCTCTCATTTCCTTCATCTCCCTCCAAGGCTTTCTGACCTCAGTATTGCTCTGTCAGATTGCAAAGAGCAGAACACGAACACCCTGATTCAGACTCTAATCTTGGTTTCATCCTCCTCTTCTTCTAAACCCTGATGGTTACTTTTGTCTAGAGCTGGATCCCGATCTCAACAGCAGTTTTAAGAAGAGTTGTTCACTGCCTCCTTTTTACTGGCTCAAACCCAGATCAAATCCGAATTTCAGGGACTGAATTTTCTTGCCTATATTTCGATATTCAGATTAAGATCTTGTATGACAGGAATCGGTGACAATGATTTTCTGCAGGTGAACTGGTAAGTTAAAAATGGAGTGAGAAATCTGATGGGCCTTGAGTCTTGGGACACTCATGGTGCCTTTTCCAAGACTGCCAGGCTTAGACATACAGCAACAGAATAAAAACAAACCTGTTTTTAAAGCTTTGTCTCTTGGCCTTCCCTCAGTGATGATGTCTCACCTACAATACAGCCAGTGACTCATCCTTCAATTATTGCTGCTGTCATTCTGGTCCAAATTGCTTGGAGGAAGGGAAGTACTGACAGAGACACTTTGGGAGATTAAAATACCCGTGTCTGTGATGCTTTATAACAGCTTTGCTGTAAGGAACCTGCTTTCTCCATGATTACTTTGTTATGAATTCACTTGTGAAACACATTCTTGGAACAGCAGTTTGTTTCTGGAACCAGGAATCAGTGACAGGAGATTCATTATAGGCAGGGAATATTTTCTTTAAAGAAAAGCTGTCAGGTCAAGTCAAGCTTTTATATTGCTGTTTGTAAAACAAGGTGTTTACATATGTGTAAACCTGCCACGTACTTTTTTTTTCTTTTGACGAAAGTCACCTTTAGACATGCAGGTGGAAACAGTTCTTTGGTACTGAAAGCAGAGCAGAATCATAGAATAACAAAATAACAAGAGCAGAAAAGGCCAAGATGCCACACTTTCTTGCCCTTTCCATCCGTTATAAGGTGCCAGCCCCTCTGGGAAAGCCCCCAGGGTGCTGAGCACCCCAAATCCAGGAATGTGCAATGTGCACCCTCTGCTGTCAAAAGTGCCCTGGCTCCTGAAGGGAGGGTGCAACCTCTCTCCTGCCAATCCCTACATCTGTCCCCAGGACCATGGGAGAAACCCCTCTTTGTCATAAGGTTAATAACTAAGATAAATAAAACTGATAAATAAAAGTGCTAAGAGCATGACATGCTGCATATCCCTCCTCTGCAGGCAGCTACTCAACTCTTTTATCTGGATTATCATCTCTGAAGGAAAGTATAATTTGGCAGTCGTGGTCAAAGTGTTTAGACAATTCAGTCAATGGAAAACCCTGAGGGAAAAAGACAACTAAAACAAAAACATGAAGACATAGGTATGTAAGAGGAGAGCAAATCCCTCTTGATAAAATGTGTCTTTACAAAAAACCCCTCCTCTCTTGCCCATGGTGAACACGCAAAGGCTGTAACATTCTCAGCTTCAGTTTGCCTCCTAAAGGTGAAGGAAAGCAGGCTTCCTATATAAACAACATAAATTAATCTAGAAATTAGATGCTTAAATCAGAAACAGGAAAACTGCAAAACAGGCAGGATCTCTCTGCTTTCCTTACTCTGTGGGCTGGTGGAGTTGGCACTGGATAATTTAATTCTGGAGTGAACACTTCTGTCCCCTAATTTACAGTCATTTGCCCATCCCTAGGAAAACAAAATGTGTGTTCAGATAAACACAGACCCACTCCCAAGCCTACACAGACTATTTAATTAAGAGTTTCCAAGTGCAAACCACACATTATTTCCCCAAATTAAGGGCTGCTCTATAGAAACCCTCCGTTCTGCTCTGGGATAAACGGAAATCAAGAGGCAAGGGGCCAGGTCATATCCTGAACTCCCATCCCTGCATGAGCAGCAGCCATCAGGCTGTGCAAACGCAGCCCTGTGCCTCTGATGGGAAAAATCAAACCAAAGGGCTGGAAATGCCTGTCTCCTCTGTGGCAAAAAACCTGGAGTGAGGCCAGGCTCCACTGCTCTGACTGCTGTGGGAAGGAAGGAGCTGTAAGCCAGCAATTAGTAATTCTGCTTCTAACAGGAAAGATTGCTGGAAAACATAAATAGGGTCGCTGTTTATATGCAAGTTGGTTCAGGAAGTTGTGTTTGTGATGGTTAGGGTTTTTTTTTTTTGGAAAACTCTCTTGCCCAGGGAAGGATGTAGCTTGTGAGAATCACAGTGCCTGGGTGAGGAAGACCTTCATGCATGGAGGTTAGAGACTGCTTTTAGGGATTTACATCACTGATTTTATCACTTCCAGTCCAAATGTGCATTATTAAGTTCCATAGCATAAGATGTAACTTATAATCCTTTGGTATAGACAGAGTTTTATGTTTACATTGTGGTGAGCAGGGGGGAAGTCTTGGACTTTGAAGTGATTGCTTTGTATTTTTCCTGGGAACACAGATGACCCACAAAGATCTCTGCAGGTTTTGAAGGTATAGATCCGTTTCCAAGCAGCGTGAAAAATAAAATCATGAATGATCCACAGCTTAGTCATAATAAGCACAGAATTAAGAAAAAAGAAATGTAGTATAAACTTTAGAAAGGGGATTAGTTTGTTTGTGCCAATGGTAGAGCAAGAAAATACACCTGTAGAAGAACTGCTGACATCACTTAATTATCCAGAAGACTGAGATGAAGAGATTATAAAGCCAGTTGTTGTCAGTCACCTTCTGCTTCTCTGTTAATGAAGCAGTTGCCCCCAAAATTGAAGGGCTCAGCTGACACTGCAGAAGAGTGTGGGCAGAGTGTCCCCTCTTTAGGAGGTCAACAGAAGCCAGGGGTAACTGGAAATAAAGTAGTAGAATAGCAATTTGATATGTGTGAGAAAATAAACAGTAGTACAGAGAGCAGAAACAGGGAAACCTTCTCAAACTTCCTATTTGTTTATCCATCCATCCCCAGGAAAGAGAATTTATTACACATGGGACAAGATGAAAAACAAGTCATCAGAGCACAAATAAAAATTTCTCTGAGTTCTTACAAATGATGTTCATTTATTAATATTACTAAAGATTAACAACATTAGGGTGGAAGATTATGACAAAAGCATTCATCTTGGAACATCACCTCATACCTTTCATCACATGTGTACATTTGAAATCAGTCTCTGAAATATTTCAGCCGAGTGCCCACTGGAACTCACAACCCTGTGTAGTTTGGCCAGTCCATCTAACCACTGAATTAAAGGGAAAAATAGACGTGCTGTGGGAAGCAGGAATTATTGGTGATGACATGTATCACATTGGGAGCAATGGGGCAGAGTGACAACATAACATGAAGAGGAAATTATCTCTGACATGCCCTTTACTTTTTTAATGGCATATCATTTCTGG
Source organism: Neodrepanis coruscans (assembly GCA_013400695.1). Lineage (NCBI taxonomy): Eukaryota > Metazoa > Chordata > Aves > Passeriformes > Philepittidae > Neodrepanis > Neodrepanis coruscans. Next base: position 34,210 of record VYZS01047398.1, read on the forward strand.
TCCAAATTATGTAGGGACCTCCAGTACTATTTGACAGTACCTGGAGGAGACGACCTTAAAAATTTGCCAGTTTTGCCTTAGAAAAATAGATAGAATTTCTTCAGTGCTCCTTGCACTTCCTCCTACTTACTTTAGAGAGTGCTCCTAATCTAAGGCAGCAATATTTAGCTCTCCAGAAACTGGCAAGTTTTAAAGGATCATTGTATGTTTTCATGCTCAAGTGATAAATCTAGAGGTGAGTTCCTGGCACAGCCAACGGGAATGTGGATGTGTGCTGCAGAAGACAGGTTTACAGCATTAAAACCTGGGAGAAGTAATTATGTGAGCCACTTTGGATGAAATCATAATTAAGCCTTATTGGGGTTTGAAAGTTTGGATTTACAACATCTTTCAATCACTGTTTTTCATTTTCATGAACCTTTGGCAGTTTCTGCTTCCAGCTGGGACAAGAAGAAAAGTGGCTAAAAGCACTATGAATTAAATAGTGGGAAACCCATATGCTTTCAGGAGGGCACACTGGCAGTCTAAGGAGAGATCTTGTCTCTCTTTAGAGATACAGATCTCTGTCATATTTCTCAGAGTGAAGTGTACAAAGTAAAAACTAAGGAGCTGTGTTGATCTGGGGTTCATTCAAAGCAAAACCCTTTTCCATGAAAGGGAAAGAAAACATCTGAAGTTCAGTTGCATTTTCCCCAAGGAAGCCTTGCCTTGAAGCGGAACACAACATAAAATGAAAAAAAAAAAAATTCCCATTCTGGGCAAGAATCAGAGGAAAAAAGATCATGTTCCCATTAAAGGGAAGTCTGATGCACTGCTCTGGACCAGTAAAAATACGTGCATCAGTATCATGCTCTTCAGTTTGTATCCACTGTGTAAGCAGGAGCAGCAAGTTGGATGCAATAGGAAGGACTCCACCTACAGCTTGTAGAACTGTGAGCTCTGAAAATAGTTAACTTCCTGTGTTAAATATTCTGTGATATAATTTCTTTGGTCATTACAGCACGCTACGATCGATCCCCAGAATTAGCATTTTAAAGTCTTTAGATTTCATTTTGGGCAGTCTGAAAAGTGCTGCAAGAAATGAGACAAGGACCCTTGCAAAGGCAAAATACATATGAGTCTAGGAAAGAGACCATATGTACAGCACTTGTCCACAGGTTGTGAAACATCTGAGCCTGTTTGTGGGCTCACCTCAGCCATGAGATGACTTCTCAGACTCCTGTGTCAGAGCTTTGCGCCTGCATCCTACCTAGACCTCAGTGCCTGCAGGATTCTGCTCACTGTCACCTTCTTGTTTTTCCACCAGGCTGAGAAGGTAAAAACTCCAAGATTGTGCCCACAATGGTGTGACTATACACTTGTTTGGAATTTTGGCCAATCTGTTAATAAATAACGTAAATATCAAAGAATGCAAAATATTGTACAGTGGCAACACCCATTACCTCCAGCACTGGCAAGGATTATAATATACAAACAGCTATGTAATACAAAAATTCCATTAATTTAGATAATAAAGATTAATGCACTAACCTAAAACCATACAGTCTTGAAAAGAGCTTGGATGTTTTTTCCACTAGATCCTGGGGAAAAAAAAAATCAAAACCAACTTCTGGTTTCTCATCACTTCAATAGAGATTTGCTTTTTGGGTCACTTTAAGCATAGGAGTTGGATTTTAGCTGCCTCTGTGCCTCTTGTGTAGAATTCATAAAATTAGCATGTTATCTCCAGAGGTTATTGAGACTGGCTGAAAAGAGTAGACTTTCCGGGGAAAGAAACAGCAAAGAAGTAGTGGAGATGAAGGATATGAATCACTTCAGAGATGGATACCAGGGACTCAGCCTTCAAAATCTCCTTTCTCACCCACGTTACATGAACAGTTCATCCACAATATTTCCCAGTTCAATTCAATAGTTGCTTGACAGGCTGCTAAATTTAAATACATGCTCAAGGACATGCTGATTTCTCCTTGGCTTGGGATAGGGAATATATCTCACTGCCTTCCAGAATCAAGATTTAAAAGCAGATTTTAAGACCTAAACCCCATGCAGTACAGAAAGGGTGTGGAATTAGGCTCCCACTTCAAGTGTCTCAGAAACTGAAGCAATGTCCAAGCCCTCTGTCTGGTTTGAGTTATCTGGAAGTAGTCCAGCATGCTAGATTATTCAGAGAGATAGTGAGTTATATATGTTAATGGGGAATTTAAGTAATACGATTTACAAATGGCAAGTACACACTCCTCTAGTTTCCCAGCTAAATCCCAGGAATGCATTGCTTGGAATTTCACAGCACAATCACAAACCCTGCAGCACAGTCCTTGTATTCCTTCTTAGGGAAATGTGGTACTGAAGATCATTACATTCAAAAGGAATTTTAGTACTTTGGTCTAATTCTATAGACAACATCATCATGCCACATTGCAAAACCATAGCCTTTGCATTACATTAGTGTGTCTCATTCTTGCACACCCTACAAATAGCAGAACACAAGCAGATACTGAAAACAGCCAGCAGAGTTGGTTTATCCATTAGCCACATGGACATCTGCAACAGCCAGATTGACAAAGCTAGATTAATACTGATTTTCCTCATAAAATCCCAAACCATCAGCTTCAGGCTATGTTTAATCCTAAACCTTGTAGCCCCACATAGACATTGGCTGCTTTCTCTTGGAAACAACCCCCTGGGCACTGCTGGAGACACAGCATCTAAATTAGATTTTCTCTCAGCTGGGCATTGCCTGGCACCAGAGAGGGGTGGAAATTGCCTTCCAGCAAGGATAATGAAAGGCACACCACAAACTTCTGCTTAAACTAGACACCTTTCCTTATTTTTCTACTATCAAGTTTAAAGGCATTTTAGTTAGGAATGTATCAGCTATCTTTGCTTGTAACATTAGCAACTGCTTCTAAAGAAAGCAGGAAGGAGGGAAGTGGAAATAGGGAGAAGATGATTGTTCTGACATTTTTACTGGCATGGGGCACTGGGACAGTTTATGAAGCTTTTATAGTTGTGGCTTGAAACCAGTCAAGATTGGGTCCATGATGTCTTGCCAAGAATGCTGTGATCTTCCTCTGCAACCTCTTCAGCAGGAGACAGTGACATAAGAACTTCACAGGTCACATACTATTGCATCAGCAGGTGTGCATAGGCATATCCTTAAAGGATGTGCATAGGCCTAAGTATTCACTGAAACCTGGTTTCTCCCTCTGGGGGTGAATGAGCATTTGGGGTAGGTTTAATGCAGGGCAAGAGTCTGTTTCTTTTTGAGGTGATCATTGTGTGTGTGCTAACATCAGTGAAGAGCCATTCTGCTGTCTCCAGATATACCACCCTGTAGAAATAAGATGGATACTTCATTTTGGAGTATCTTATTAAAATTACTGCACTTGTCTCAGTCTGAGACTGGAGCTAATTTTTATTCAAAGCAACAGGAATGTGCAGTACTTGCTCTCTCTTCATGACCATATTGTTTGCGTTTTCTGCAACCTTCAAGCGATAAAAGGAGTATAATAATCTGTCTGTTGTCTCCCTGCCAAATTGTCAGCTCAGCCAGTCCAGCAGATCAGCAGCCTCAGAGATTTTCTAAAACAACTTCCAAGCCATACATATGAGATACAGGGCACTTTATAAAGCAAAACCAGATCGTTTCTCAGTCTAAAGCCACCCGTGAAGTGTCAGTCTACGGAAATCAATTCACACATGTTTTAATCAACTTGTAAGTTACACTGGATATATGGGAATAGTTAAATTTATAGAGCTTGGAGTCTGGCCCATTAAACTCTGTCTATACTGTTTTAACACTTCTGGAAGCCTACATTTAAATTTGCCTCGGGTCATGAGTGAAATGAATACTCCTGCTCCCAGCGTAATACCAAGCACACATCCATGAATATGTACTGAAAACAAAACAAAAGCTTTCCCAGTGCTGTCCGTGGGGATGGTAGGGCTCCCGAGTGACTGGGAAGCACTGAGCAGCTGGGATGTCCAGGGATGTCCCTCTGTCAAGCCCGCTGCTCTGGCTGGAGCCGCTAGTTACAGACATGCAGGAGAACAAACTCTGCCAACCATCCACGAGCAGAAACGTGCCTTGAGATGAGATTCAGCCGTTTCCTGAAGCGCTCTCGGCTACCGACAGCCAATTTGGACATTTTGGAAGCGTCTGCAGGTTTGCTGTTATCGATGGAGGAGGGTTTTTGACTGCTTTCCCTCTTGGAGCAGGTTTGGCTGATAGCATCAGCATCTGTTCGGCAGCATTAGCAGCCCTGCCTATGCAGGTACCGAGGAAACCAGAGACAGGGCTTTTGCCAGTCAGGACAGGAATGTTTGTTTAAATGTAAGGAGAGAACCAGATCTGCAGCTGCTGGATCTGCAACGAGTCTCAGAGGGGCAAAAACTGGCTTGGGGAAAAAAAAAAAAAAAAGCACTGCATCCTGTGAAATGGAAAAGAAAAAAACAAAACTCAGCAAAACAAACCACCAACCCAAAACTCTTGCAGGAGTATGCACTCCCCATACTGAAAAGGCATTTTTGGTTTCCAGAAAATAGAGCTACAGCCTCTGTTTGCCCAATGACAGGCAGCCTTACACGCTGAATGCCAACATGAGAATTTGCAAAAACAATTACTTCAATTATCTCGTTCCCTTGGCAACCACATAACACACACTCATGTTTTAATGAGTCACTGCCACTGAGGAGCAGGGGCTGCTGTGCAGGGCAGGAACCCTCTCCCAAGGCCCCACAGCTCTCTGGGGAGCCCAAGGGGCACTCAAGGGGCTCCAGCAGCACCTGCCATTCCCACCTCGCTTTTTCCCCCCACGGTAACTAAGAAAAAAAACAGTTTACTGTCTTTAATATGAGGCTATTGGGTTGCAGCAAGCACCACTGCAACCATAAAAGCATAATTTGAACTACTGCAAAATAAAGCAAATGTGAAAAGAGTAATTTCAGCTTCTCAGGTGCATAGGCTGTGTACCATTACTGAGCTGAATTCTGGCTGAGATGCCAGGGGTGTGAAACTGGAGTAATGACTGACTGCAGGTTTTTTGGGCACATTCAACAGTGCCACGAGTGGATAAACAGTTGTATGAAGACTGTTTTCAAAATACTGAGCTGCATAGCCTACATAAAACAAGTAATGTGTGCTAACAGAAATATGTAGAATATGTAACTTTTATATCTCATTTTATATTATATACATCTATACATACACCTATGCATCTAGGCAAAATAATCTGATTAGACAGGCTGATTTTTATTGTCTTATCTTAGTTCCATAGCAACTGCAAACCTCTAGAAAGAACAAGAAAAATAATAAAAGTTCTGGGAAATTTTGCGTTAAGATGACAAGTAAGAAAAATACTTTATGCATTCAGTAAAGGAATTGAGGAATAGGAAACATACTAAAAAACAAGGCTTGGGAGAATGGAATAATAATGAACCTGGGGCTCTTATTCATCTTTTTGTGCAGTTAGACAAGAAAACAATCTGGAAATAGAAGGAAAACACACACATGAGTTTTTGGTGCATAATCCCTTGCTGTGTGTAATCCTTGCACTTACTGCTGCAGCACTATGTCAGATCACAGTGTTTTAGAAACACCATGCAGTTACAACACTTGTTAAACCAAAAATTTGCCCAGGAAACAAACTCTCATGCAAGCTGAGCATATGAGAAAGGTCAGAAAGGACCTTCCCTTCAGGCCAAGTAAATCCCTCTCCAGATACTTTTTAATGAAATATTAATTTAAAACTCAAAAAACTTCACTTTTGCTGTAATGATGGAAAAGCAACTGGCAAAAAGAAAAGAGCTTTCAGTCCAAAGTTTTGGAGCTTGTGAGTATTTAATTTCTGGAAATTTGGTCTTTTTTGGTTTTCTATGGTGCCCGTCCCATCACAGGTATGATCATGCCTAGGAACTGGTATTTTTCCCACTGGTGTGGATGAAAGACTATTTTGCAGACAAAAGACATCCGAATGTTTGTATTGAATTCTCAGAAATGAAAAATTCAGCCTGATATCCAAACACTACATGCTTTCCCATTATTCTGGTAAGGGAGAAGGAGGGCAAAGAGCTCATAGAGGTGTTGAACAGATAGAAACCTAGAAAACCAACTGCAATAAGGCAGCAACTAAACGATACAAAAATAGCAACATGTCCCTGTGTAATCACAACAAATTGTTTTTAATCACAAGCAGATGTGATTCATAATCAGTTTTCTAAAATCAATCTAATGAGAGCCCTAGCAACTCCCAGCTGAAGAATTACTTTAGAGGGCAAGGGAATACCTCTAGGTCAGTTTACATACCTTGGCAGCAAAATGCAAACCAATGGGGACATCCAGGAGGAAATAAGGTCACAAATTGGCAGGGCAGCAGCTGCATTTACCAGTTTAAACAAGATTCGGTTGTTGAAATTCTACATCTTAAAGGCCAAATCAGCAACTCATAGACCAAACTATGAATCTTCAACTCAAATGTTATTTCCATCCGAACATATGGATATGAAAGCTGGATGCTCCCCAGAGGCACATAGGCAGGCAACTTAAACCTTTGGGAAGAAAATGGAATGAAAATATGAAATGGAATGGATTTGTAACAAATGTCAGGAGTTATGGAGGAGCTCAGTAACTTTGTACCTCTGGCAAAAAAAAATGGGAGCATTTGGGACACATGTCAAGAATGAAGGCACACATCTGCCTCATCAGAGAAGCCCCAGGGTAACCAGAGGAATGGTTGATTGAAAAACTCCATCAAACATGCTGGGAGAATGGACAAAAGCAGCACAAAGATTTATGTGTGACAGAACTGCTTGGTCCAGCTGAAACTTGGTGACATTGTGTAAGATCTGTCAGACTCCTGTATGACTGATTAATTCATCTACTTAGCTATGTACCCAGGTGTGTCTTGAGATGACAAGATGTGATGAGACATATATATATATCATACTGGTCCTAATTAATAAAAAGTTTCTCTACATTTGCTCCATTGCTTTACCATTACAGGAGTGATTTTTAAGCTTTGCAGTTACTGTATAAATGAGCAAAATTTTCCTAGACCATTTTCCCCACTCCAAGGATATTTTATTTAGACTGTTATGCTATTTTTGGGATGTTACCTGTGTCTACAAGGTCCTAGAATTATTAACACTGTATTAAACTTATATTGGAACTCCTCAGTTTGTAACTGATTATAGCTCAAAAGGAAAGGCAATCATAATTTTCAGAGTCGATTTTTCTCAACCATAGGAAAGTAGTTTTAAAATCTTATATTTATTAGAAAACGTCTGCCTTGTAACCCTTGGATACCAAATCCATGGATAGATTGATGTCGGTGAAACTAACTCTTTCATTAACAAAATATGCATTTAGAACAATTCCTGCTCCAGCAGCTGAAGCTGGAGAGTCACTCAGGCAATTTCAGTGTGAGTTCCCAGAGTGCTGCAAACTTGGCAGTGCACCTTTCCTGAAGGAACTGAAGACAATGCTCCTGGGATTCCAGAAGAAGCTTCCCCCACCCCACCCCAGCCCCCTTGCCCAGAGCTCCATGCCCTGCCTGGGGCATTCTCCTGCTGGTGTTCCCTGCAGACATACACATCCATCCTTGCTGGAGTCGGGATGCCTACAATGCAGGCATCCCCACTGCCTGCCAGATGGGACATAGGGGATCTTCATGGATTTAAGCTGTCATTATCAACCAGGGCCAGTGAAAAGGCTGCTTTCCAGGTGGCACCAATGAGCTCTGTTTGAAAATCCTCTCCTAGCCCCATTTCTTGTGATCAGGGGAAAATATTTCCCTTGTTTTCTGATCTCAATGTGAGGGTATTTCAGATGCTGTGAGCACTCTGACATAGATGCACAAACAGCAGGAGGGAGCTCATATTCAAAGGACTGGAAAGAAAACAACGAATTACTAAAACAGCCCTGGCCACTTCAGTAAGAACACCAGCCATCTAAGGAAAATATTGGCATCTATGGGAATCCACAGGTAGAGTTAGGCATAGTTGTGATCTCTGCTACACTATCACCTTTCAAAATGTTTTATTTCTGTTTACCTTCCAAAACAAACTACTGTAACTAATATGTTTATAATAATTAAAGAGGAGACAGCCAAGATGGAGAGAAGAATGGCCTCCAAAACTCATGCTTTTCCCAGCTGGAAGGCTTAATTGGGCTGCAAGGTTCTTTTATTTCCCTGATCAGATAGGAAAGCTGGGAGATAGGAACAAGGGCCCTAACTATTGCTGGTGTAATTCCATGAAAAACAACGTGTTTGTACAAGGGATTCATTTAGCATGTTGTCCTTTGCTAATCATACCATTAGCAGCCAAATAACCACAACTAATATATTTATATGTATGTGTGTGTTTGTGTGTATAGATATATCTCTGTGTGTGTATACATATATGAGAATGTCATATATGCCCCACTGGTCACTGCTGAAGCTGGAGGTAGTGTACAGTGCCCGAATTCAGGCTGATAATGAATATCTTGTGGACAAACTGTCTTCAAGCCTTGAAGCAGCTTTTGTGGTCTGTTGTTGCACTGGGACTGACAGTGCACAGATCGTGCCTGGGAGGAACAGGGACACAGTTTTCTCAAGAAAAGATCCATGGCAATTTTGCAACCAAAGCCAGTCCCAAACCTGAGGGGTCTCACTGCTGAAGGAATGAGATGGCACACAGTGTTGGCTAGACATGCTTGTATTTGTGGTTTTGCAAGATGGGCTTGGGCTGATCGCTTGTGGCAGGGAAGTCTGAGCCCTTAATCTCACAGAGGAAAACATATTCTTTGCACGTTCTCTTAATTACTCATCAGGGAAGTCCTTGTAATTCAGCCTGTTACACTGCCTTCAGTCTTTTTGCTCTGGGAGCAAAACAGAGCTGTCTTTCCCGATCTGCTGTTGGTGAAGGCTTCCTCAGGTTTGTCTAAGTGATGTTTATACATCCAGCAAGGATAAGTATCTATCAGCCTCTCATGAAAGACTCCTATAACTTTCTATCTGTCCAGCTGAGTTCTTTTGTAGCCAAACATGAGAAGTCGTTTCTTAAAGATTACCGTGACATGGATCTGCCAATTATGAAGTAATGTTTATTCCTTACAGATTAAAAAATAGTCAGGAGAACACAAGCCTTGTAAAGCCAAGGCACAGTTGTCCCTTCTTCCAACAAAGCTCTATTCCCTTAAAGCAGTTAGCAATTTATTTGTTTGGGACTTTGTTAATCATGTGTGTCAGCTGGTTCCTTAAAAGTACTGATTTTGTTTCCAAATAAGTGACCAAGTATATTAATAAACCCAGTCAAAGCCCAAACAGTGAGAAGTTCTTTAACTGACGATAGAAGGGTCTAAAGCCTAACACTCAACTCAAACAGTTTGTATTGCTAAAAGAGATTCACAGACATGCAAACTCAGAATGAGAGGCAGCAGAAACACACTTCTTACTGTTGATGTTTCTCTCAAATTTTGACTTACAGGATCTTCAAGTTCTGTACAGTGCATGACGGAAAATACTGGTCTTGGAAATGTAACTCTCCCTCACTACAAATATATTCTCCTCTACAGTATAATCACTGTAGTCTGAAGTAATTTATTGTTTGAAAACCAACTTAAAGCACTAAAAAATCCTACCTTTGCCATTTTCTTCTAAAAAATTGCTTCTGCTCTTTTCAGATGCTGAGTGCTTTATGTAGTGGTTACAATTAAAGCATCAGTTAAGGAACATAGGAACTGGAATCAGTCTCTCATTCTAATAAGCAGGCAAAACCAGCAGCTAAAACTTTAAATAGCAGCTTTTCTGAAAAAGGCCAACCACACTTAGAGTTGGGAGAGCAAAAAATTAATTTGAAATATTTAATTTTTAAAAAGGAAAGCAGAAAGGAGGAATTTTTCCATATTTCAACTCTGATTTATTGATTTATTAGTTATGTAGAAGATTTGCTGGAAAGATATAACATATCTGTGATACTATAGCTTTAAAATAATCAGGATAGAGCCTTAATCAACAGATTTTACATCATTCAACAGTAAATCTGCAATAATAAATTGTGGCAATAGAAAGATTCTGTAACTAAAAAGGGATTCCCATAAAATATTGACAAACCCACTACATCTCCCACACTCTCGTATTTGGAGCTGTGTTTGCATGCCTAATGCTGGGAAGAGCTACTTGTTAAAAACGCTGGATTTATTTAGTTGTTCTCTTCCCAGGGCAGAAGTCTCTGAATCTGGAAAGTTTTTAGGTTTCACAAAGGATATGATCAAACATTCCTGACAAAGCCTCCACGCTCCTACTTGATTGGAATTTTTGAATTGCAGGTTGCAAACTGCTGAGCTGTCAGAGCAAAGCTTTGGAAGAGTGGTGCATGCTCTGATGCTCAGCTTTCTTTATTTTTTAGTATGTGATAGGTTTTTCACCATCCTGTTGAAGGCAGCAGGGAGCGGTCTCTGCTCCATGGGAACCCCTGAAGCATCTCCTATATGAAAAATCACCAGCCAACAGATACTAGAAGAACCTGTTACTTCAATCTCTGTTTGAAACTTCCTGAGCTATATTTTTCCTTTCTCTTTTCAGGGTTTATCCCATGACCAATTTTGGTTGTTAATGGTTTGCATTTAAGAAAATGATCTTGCTGGTTATTTATGCCCTGTATCTCTATTTCTGTTATGCATTAAGCAGTTGGAGTCCATATGGAAATGTCGGTCATTCTAACTGAGTGAAGAACTTTGCAGATAAGGGATAGGAAACATGAATTTTTTTTTTTCCTATTTGGTTCCTAATATTATGCCATTAAAGAGAAGTACGTATGGAACAGGATATTTTCCCTAATATTATGATTTACTACTACCAATTTCAACCTGCAACTTGACTCTGGATTAGGGAGCACAGAAAGAAATATTTTATTTAAAATTGTGAGCAGGAGTTAATGGGACTGAACATTACACCACCAGCTGAAGTAGCTCAACCTTGAGCAAGACCTTCTTCCTGTAGCAACAATCATCTCCCTTCTTATCTCCCTCAGGAACGTCTCTGCCTGGGAGCCAATTCCACTTTCATACAACAACACAGGAGTGAGGTTGTCAATATCTAAAGCCTAACAGACTCATTCTCACCTGGGCATCTTGTCTTGCTTTACTTTTTGCCAAGCCATGATTGCAAAAAAACCCCCCAAAAAACAAACAAGCCTACGCCTTTGAATAAACACCATAAAACTGTTTCAACATGTACAACCAGATAAGAACACAGTTTCTAGCTGTGCATAAGAGAGTTGGGGGAAAATGCCACTACTGGAAGTCCAAGGCAGCAATGGAGCTGACAGGAAAATCAATTACAGTGAGGCAGTGGAAAGGGAATGATGGGGAACTTGAAAATTAAATATATATGTTAAAATTTCAATTGAATAACCATCTTGCACCTGCCATGCCTACATAAAAAAATGGTTTGTGCAAAAAAAAAAAAAAGAGAAAAATATGAAAACCATAACCTAACGTTACCCAAACTTTTGAGGCCAGATGGAAAATCCATGTAATAGTAAAGAACATATCTGGTCTGGTGGTTTGTAAATGCAAAGAAAACAAGCTACACACAGGCCTTATTAAACTTAAAAGCAGCAATAGTTTTGGGACAATTTACCACAAACTACTGCAAAAAGTTACAAAAAAGAAAGTTTCAAGTGTCACAAATCCAACACTTTCACAACTGTTTTTTGACAAATTAAAGTCTGAAGAAGCTTAATTCATGTAGCAGTTACTGTTCAATACCAAATTGCTTACTGAAATGCATGATTTAGTCTCAGAAATGCAGGAATTACTGCATGTAGATATCAAAATATTAAACTTTTTTGTGAAAAAGACTTCCTGGACAACTAGCTTTTCTGTACAAGTTACTGTCTGAACGGATATTTGTGATGCACTATAAAACATAAGTCTTCCAAGTTTATATATAGGTCAAAATTTAATTACTGAAACTGAGTGGGCATTAGGATTCTTATATATTTTGAAGAGGAAGAGCTAAATCTGGGTATAATTAACATGAATACTGCTTCATTAGGAAATATTTTTCTTATACAGGCAGTTACGTGTTTTCACAGCCTCAGAGTATGGTGGGGGGAAGTGTTCCCTGCCACATGATTTGTGCAGCTGATTTTTCAGGCTCTCAAGAGGCAACATTTTCTACTTGCTCTCGTTAGCATGTTAATCCAGAGCTTCTTTATTGTCAGCATTTGAAAGTTGTTCCCAGAAGCCAAGCCACATGTTGCCTCACATTCATTTCTTCACAACACTCATTTCTTCACAACATCCACACAGATTTTGAAGTTCCCAGTGTAAAAATATTGAAAAAAATTCAGGAATAGAGTGAAGAAAAAAGAAGGGAGCCACTGCTTCCCTTTTGCAGAAGGAGGAGAGGCAGGATAACCCATTCTGAGAGTGACACAAATCCTCTGATAACTAATAATCAGGATTTAAAATTGTGATAGTTCCTATACCTTTCCCAATTAAAATATTCCTGTGCTTAAATTTTATCCTTGAAAAAAACTTCTCACCCTTCAGAGCTTTCTAGAAATATCAATCACTGCCTTTCCACCTGCACATTAATATGTTTGTTCAGTTGATAGCTGTGCCCCAAACACAAACTTTCACCATATTTTCCCGCAAACAGGTGAGGGGAAGGAAAAGAGCAGAAGGTATCCATACTGATTGCCAATTTGTTTCATAAATCCTTTGGTCACCTCCAGATGCAGATGATATGAACAAGCGAAACTGCAAAGGAATGAGATATGACATCCAGCAAAGCTCAACCTTTTCTGTAATTTAGCTGAGGAAAAGCTCAGTTTCCCCTTGGCAGGGGTGCAGCTGAGTCAATCATTTGATGTCAAAGTGCTTTGAAGCAAGAGAAGCAGATGATATCCTGAATATCTGCTGTGGAAACCAAGCTGGGTCCTGTTTGGTTTGCAAAAATCATCACTACTAAATTCCATATAGCTACAAACATCCCACCAGAACCACACTGAGAAACCAGGATTCAAGCAGGGTTCACAGTGCCCCTGGATGCAGATCATGGAATACCACAGGGAGAGCTTGTGGGCTGCTGCCCATCCCTGCCCAGCAGCAAATTTCTCTGGGGGTTGGTCTGGGGAGGGAAACACTCACAACTCATTTTCTCAGGTGTGCAGAGCATCTGGCAAACTCTGTCACATTTTCCTGTTTCTTTCTTTTCTTTTTTTTTTTTTTTTTTATGGGCGGTTTTGCAGTATGAAATTTGCAGAGCTCAAATAATATTAAAAGAAAGAGATCCTTCTTTGCAAAGTAACTTGAACTCTAAACCGAGTTTGGACTTAATGATGTTTGCAGGTCTGTTGTGTTCATTTTCCCCGTACTTTCAGCACTCCAGCTTTTTCTGTGAGAATACTCATGGAAAGTGAATTTGAGGTAATAGCTCACTTTGGACTTTACAGTTGACTTTGAAGCTTGGCCTTTGCTAATCTCATTATAGCAATTAGCTAGATAGATGGAGGAAGAAAGAAAGTATCCCATGAGGGAAAACCGGCATCTAGTGAAATTCAGGTGAGTTTTGCCAATGGTAGGATTTCAACCTGAATTTGTAATGTGACAAACAAGGTAGCTGCAATTTTCAAGTATTCATGACTGGTGACAAGACTTCTGCTCCAAAGAAACTAAAGTGGTCAAGTGGTAGATGCATCCAACCCAATTTGCAGACAGGAAAAAAGCAATAGTTTATAGCAAGGCTAGTATTCCTAGTCAGAACAGTTTTGCCATTTACAAAGAATTTGCATGAATTAAATCTATTCCATAGACATGGCCCCAATAGTCATCTATAAATTCTGAGATAGCTGATGAATCTTTCTACAGTTTCTAAAGCAGGTAGTATTTAAACCCCATGAAAAGTGCTGTGAGGAGCTGTGTTATCATGGTAACACTGAGATCCAAATCGACTTAGAGGGTCAGCATGTAGTAGAGGTGTAAGACAGATGGGAGTTGTGGGAGGAAAGGCACTCCATTCCTTCAATATTTTATTGCTATAATTTCTAACAAATCAAGAAAATTAAAATAATTTTGGCACTGGTTTCCCAGAGAGTTTGTGGATGCCCCATCCCTGAAAGCATTCAAGACCAGGTTGAATGGGGCTGTAAGAAACCTGACCTAGCTGAAGATGTCCCTGCTCACTGCATTGGGTTGAATTAGATGACCTTTGATGGTCCTTCTCAACCCAAACTGTTCTATGAGTTGACCATTTTCTCTCTTTACAACATTTTTAATCTTGGATTAAACTTTGAGCAATTCTCAAGATTATTTTACTTTAAATACTGAGACAGATTTTCTCTGTTAAAAACCCTTTTTCCTGTACAGTGGTTTTTTTTTTTTTTCCAGACCAGTTTCTTTGCATAATCAGTGGATTAAATATGAATAATATGGAACTTTAAGAAAATACCTGGTCATTTAGTCACTGGTGGCTTGTTTGGATGAGATAATGAATTGGAAGGCTGACAGTTTTCTCAGAGGAATCTGCGCCTGTGTGCAAAGTAGTTGTCTGTCTAAAAGCAGGAAAGTCTTGAGGCATTTTATCTCCCTGGTAAATCACTCTATGTACGTGCACTTTTTCATGGCCATCCTCATCACCCTGCTGGAAAGTGTGACTGTCCCCATTGGTGCCCCAGTTTTGGTGGGCCTTAGAGAACAGGAAAAAAAGATAAGTATGGGCTGTGAACTGACAGTTCAGGTATTTTAGTTCAGTTTCTTTTCTTCCCAAAGTTGAGTTTATCTGTCTGGAAAAATGGTGGTGTGCAGGAAGGCCATTTAGAAGGAGCTGAAGCACCTCACTGGGTTTTTGGCCTGTAGTTTCAAGGTTTCTTATCCCAGCACCGCCTTTTAGAGCAGAGAAACAAGATGGGCAAACTCACTGCTCAACACAGAAGTGCAGTGTATCATTTTATAATCTCTTCACTTTATTGGCTCTAGGAAGAAAGGGAATTATTCAGAGAGGAATTGTGTAAGTGCTGTCTTTGTCAAACATGTGCAAAATGAGAAATAAACATTTAAAACAGCTGAAGGGCAAAGAAGGCACTGCCAAAAAATGCTCATTGGAAAGAAGAAAATTAAATTTAAATCGAGTGCTACTAGTATTGCAAAAGAACAAGAAACAGAACCTTCTTCTATACACAGCACAGGAGCCACAATGTGAAACCTGGGAGGGGAAGGGAGGGGATGTGCCAGCACCAACACAGGAGCATCACCAGCAGAGCTGCCACGAAACCACATTGCAGGGAGCCAAGCACAAGCCAGGGGAGGTTCATTTGGGCAGCTTCCACAAGTGTCTCTTCCTACAGCCATGCCTTCCTCTGCCAGCAGTGGGACTAGCCCTGTTGCTGGCACCTGGATGGGAATTGTCTGCTCCCACTGCCGTCACTTGCTGTGGTGGCCCACACACTTACCTTCCAACATCCCTCCCTCTGCTGCATCCCACCCTCTGTCAACACCCATAAATCAACGCTGCAAAACGCTGCCTTGCTCTGCTTTGCTGCTGAGGGATGCTGAGGAGCAGGAGGACCCTTTCCTTTCCCCTGGAGCTGGTGCAGCTCCATGGTAAACAGCATGCAGCCTGCAGCTGCAAGGAGCTCATCTCAGGAGGGGACATCTGCACTTGCCTTACAGCCTGGAATTTGCTCATCCCATCTGATTCTTGTCCTTCTGTACTACTCACAGGGACAAAGAACAGCCAAAATGTAGCTTGGCCCCGCTGCTCCTTTTTTGTTACGATTATGAAATATTATCATATCTTGGTCGGCTAAAGGAACAGGGTGTTTAATTTCTCTCTCTTATTCTTTATGGGGATGGGCCTGAGCCACGACGTTTGGATCCAGCTCCTGCATTAAGCATTTTCAAATGTTTGGACGTAGCCATCTGGCTCATCCCTTCCTCCCCATGCCTCACCCTGGGCACTGCAAAATCCTTGCAAAAAGGATAGAGAAAAGGAGAGGCAAAGCTCAAAAAAGAGAGGAAAAGCTAAGGACTGGACAGCAGGGACAAAGGCAACGAAAAGGGTATTTATGTGGAGCTGGCACTGCCACAAATGTCAAAGAGCATTGCAGATCTGTCAAAAGAGGGATCCCAGGAGATTTATTCCTGAGACTTTCCAGGGACTAGTCCCAGAGTAAAGCTTCTGCTCTTCCCTGGTGTATCAGAACTGCAAGATGAAGATAAGAACCAGATTGCATCAGACAGCAATCGCAACCTAAAACATACTGCAGACATATTCATGTTAATAAAATAAAGCCATATTTCAACCTCATTATATGACAAACTGGAGATTTAAATATAGGGAATCTTCAGAAGAATATCAGGACAGGAGGCGGAAACAGGTTGGCTTTAGGGGAGTCTTTCTCTTTACAATCCTAATTTTGTAAACGCCCCTTTAAACTCTATATCCAATAGTAAACTGAGCTGTCCAAGCTTTGCCCCTTCGCTTATGTATGTCATATAATCAGGAAATGGAAATTATACAATCTGCCTCTGGCTTCTGTAGCTAAGAAAAACACTGCCCAGGCTTACTGCAACAGACTACAGAATTCCTTAGTAACCTGGAATGCAAATTAAATGAGACAGTTTCCCCTTTCTGATGATAGATGTCTTGCATGAAAAAAAAACCCCTAACATCTGAGCACAGGATTATGTGTGAATTCCTCTCTTAGTTGCACTTAAATGTGTTTTAAGACGGTTCCAGTATCCAATTCAGATACTTATAACCAAAACATAAACTCATAGCTTTCCCCCCCCCCCCCGCAAA
>VYZS01047401.1:0-15722 GCA_013400695.1 Neodrepanis coruscans
TGCCTGCTGCATGCCCCAAGCCACACTTAATAGATGAAGCCTCAGCATTTTTAGAGTACAAGACACACACCTTGCGTCCATTCTTCTGTGTTTCTTCAATAATCTTCTTCACCTCTTCAGCATAAGCACTTGCTGGATCTGGGTGGTCTTCCCTATATTTCCCTCTGTAGATATCTGGAGAAGGAGCCTGAAAAGACCAATGCGTTTTTATTTCTTTTAATAAAGGCCATGCATCTACGAAACATTTACTTTCTTTTCTATTGTTCTGCTTTATTGGCTTTCCACACAGATAGATATTACGAGTTATTACATCCTGAATTTCTGCTTGGAATTGCAAAACACTTGCAGGAGCTTAACTTTAATGTAGCCCTGTGATATGTTCAAAATTACTGGACACAACCATTGAAAGAATCATTATCTCCCTCATCCACCTTTCAAGACTGTCCTTCCTCTCCCTCAAGACACAATAATGAGTCCTCATCCATCATCTTATTTCTGATTATTGCAGAAGATCCATTTCTTCAACTGGAGAATGGGGTTTTCCAGTCTGTCACTTCCCTTCCAGCATCCTAGTCATGGTACAAATACATATGATATTTAAGCCTCTCTGCAAATGGTGCTGGGAGAGAAATAAGAGAAAGGAAGGGGTATAAGAAGGTGGATACTACTTTGGCAGTGCCGTTAATGCCAGGAGGTCTAGATAGGAAAGAGCTGCTTGATATACATTTCTGGGCTGAAAAAGATTTTTGTCTTTGTAAGATATACAAGTTTTGGTTGAAAAATCACACTCACTTGGACACTCGTGAACCCTTCACGCAGAGCAGTGTAAATTTATGCAGTCTGCCTTTCCATTTTTTGGAAACACACCCAAAGTTCTGCATATTTTTAGCCAAACCAACACAATGTCTATTAGCTAATTTTATGAAACTGTGTAGTTGTACAATGCAGTAACTAAGAAAAATTGCAGCACTTGAAGGAAATCAGCCTCACAGCTGAATGCTTGCTTAGAAATCCCAAAGAAAACAATTTTGCTCTATTTATTCCACTGAAAACCAGCCAAGTGTACGTACTTTACCATCAGCAAAACAGAATGAAAGTGTAAGAAGTGGGTAATTCAATATGCTGCATGACAGGAATAAAAATGACAAAAAATCTCCAAAAAACACACTTACCACATGCACATACTCCTTCTTGCAGTCCTTTCTTAGCTGTTCAAATTTATAGGGACTGATGTCAATCAGAGATGTAACATGGCCATGGTAAGCACTGCATGAGTGTTAAATATCCAAGTTAATTTTCACCAAACATATAGAGGAGATAACTTTACAACTGTGCCTATGAAAAACTCAAAATAAGCAACTGTATGTACCACAAAGTAGCACTGCTTATGAAGGGAAATATATTTAATTTAGCTAGTCTTGCTCTCAAAGGCAATATGAAATTGCTGTTGACTTTAATTCTAGCAATATTGAAACCAGGAAGGTTTTTGGCTTGCATAAAATCAAGTACCAGCATGGGGACAGAACAAAGATGATGTTCCCTGGACTAAACCAGCTCTAAGGTGGCTTCCCTAGCAGCCTTACCTAGCAGCTGTAGGGTGGGTCCAACTCCTTCATTTCCAACCTATGGGCCCTATCCTGGCCAAACCAAGCTTTGCAAGCTAGACCCCAGCACCATTGCAAAGACTCTCAAAAGTGAGCATTGCATTGGAAAGTGGGGATTTTATGCAGCAGCAGCACACCGCTATCTGCCTTGAAGGCCCTACAGGATAGATGGTTGCCGCCTTCAGGAAATAAGGATATTGTTCGAATATCTAAGCTTTTTACAACAAATTATGCTAAAGCTAGTTAATAGTGAGGCCATTTTAACTTAGAAATAAGGAACCAGGGAGTTTTGAGCGTAAAGCATGTAGTATCTTCATTCAGGGAATAAACACTTTTCTTCACAAACTGAATGTGCAGCCATGAACATTAAGGGAACCTCAAACCAAATCAGATGTCACAATCTCATGGTAGCACACACATAGGTTAGTGTGTGATCGGAGCTAACAGGGTTAAGAAGGTTCTGAAAATGGTTGAGTCAAACAAGCTTTTTGCTGTTCACATAGACATGTGCTCTTGCAGTTGCTCTGGCTGGAATTTCTAATCACAACCTGAGAAGATCTAGCACTACAGAAGAGTAACCAAACCTACAGTTGCATCTAGGATAGGAATCCCCAGAAACGTGATTGGCCACCTTCCCTGTGGTGATGGTCCTCTCAATGCATCCTGATTTTGGAGCTACTTGGTTTTGTGTGCGTACTTGTGCTCATTGAAGAGAGCTGAGCATCCTTGCAGCACTGCTACAAAGCTATGCGATCTTTCTTCTTGACCACTGAATAATTATTTGTTCAAAATGAAACAATCCAGCAAAGCATGACAAACAGAAAACCCTTTTCCAGAGCCCAGTGGCCAGATCACTCATTGCTGTTGAAAGCCAGCATTCAAATCTCTGGCCTGAATTTCTTTGGGAGTATCTGTGGGAAATGCCCTCTAACAGATGACTGACCTTCTGGGGTGACTGACAAGCTTATTTTTCAGAGATCTTCAAAACTTGTGTTTATCCAAATGTGCAAAAGGGATTTCCTGACCTGTTTCAATACAAAAGCAACAAAGCTTTTCTTTCAGCAGGCAGGGGAGTACAAACAGCAGGAGGTTGCTGCAAAGCTGCTTCTGAAATAATGGCAGAGTTTCTGGCTGCATTCACACAAGTTACTCTATTTACGTACTTTTCAAGGGTGATCACATCTTGGTGCCCACGGTACTCCCGAGCCAGTCGTAAAGCAAGATCATTTGCTTCAGACCTGCATAATAACAGATGCAGCAGCAAAATAGTGAAGAAGTGCTTCCAATTGAAAGTGTATTCTGACACAGAAGATGACACATGGGACTAATGGATATAATAAATCAACAGAGCAGGCTCTGTTACTATACAGATTACAATGCTAAGGTTGAGACTACAAATGCCATGTAAGGGGGCAAAGAAAAAACAGCTCTTTGTGTAAACAGTGAACAAAGAGATGCTTTATTTCCCTCCCCCAGTTGTCTTGCAGATATTTACGTCCCTTTGGTACAAAGGAGACCACTTTGCAGCTAAGAACACAATGGAGCCACAAACCCTCAAAAAGCAATGCCCTGTCTCCCACACTCCACAACATTTCCATCCTCCCCAGCACTTGCACCATCAGGCAGCAGAGAATGCAAATCTGCACCCTGGAAGAAGACTTAAGCTTCCAGCCTGACCTGTCACAGCCCCTCTGCTCACAGGTCACTGCAGGTTGTCTGTTCTGGCAATGTAAGTGAAACAGACTAATAGACTCCCTAAAGAAGACTACTTGTTTCCAAGGTTACCTGTCAGTTTACAGATGGCATTCACCAATCTGTACGTAACATTCACCAATTTGCCATCTTAATTTCCTTTTCTTTACACACACACACACACATGTCCCCCCGGCCCCATAGCATTAAGGAGGACAGTTTCATGTTTGGATTCTCCTGCTTTGAGCCATCACACTAAATATGACAGCTGCAAATAGGAAGTTTTGATCAGGAATGTATATATTTTTCTTGCATGCTACTAAGTCGTACTTAGTAAGATATTGACCAAGCTGTCCCGAGTGTCCATTTCAAAGGGAGCAAAATAGTAATAATGGAAAAAACATGCTATTCGGACATACCCTGAGTTAACAACATAGCAAACAGAGAGTTTCTCAGGCAGGGTGGCTGTAAGACGCTGTGCATACTGAACAAGGTTGTCATGCAGGAAGCGGGAGTTTGTATTGAGTAGTTCCATCTGTTTTGTTGCAGCCTTTATCACATATGGATGACTGTGGCCAACTAAAGAAGAAAATAATTAGTTATTACTAGCAAGCAGTCGAATACTGAACCACACAAGGATATTCAGAGAAGCACTGTGAGCATCATTACTTGGCAGAAGTGTGTCCTAATCCCTAATAGAAATGAAGGAATGGAAGCAGTCTTTCAAGTTAAACTGCTTACCATGTGCAACGTTGTTGATGCAGTCTAAGTATTTTTCTCCTTTCTCATCAAACATATATTGGCCCTGAGCACGCACTATCTTCAGAGGGTCCTTGGCAAAGAAAACTTTGCAGGAAGGCCTAAAAAAGAACAATTATAACACCATTTTAGTTTTCTGTTGTTTCATGTCCTTTGAGTATTGAGGGGCTGTATTTTGTGGCTGTAGAGAAAACTGCCCTCCTCTGCAAAGGGCTTATGAGACATTTGGGTGGTGGTAAAACACAGCAGATGCTTGCTGAATGTGAAAACAGCCCCCACACACCTGCCCAGGCCCAGTGGAAACAGAAATAGGCCTTTAACAGGAGCATTTTCAAAGCTTGACTCCACAATTGATTTCACACGAACACAGTGGCTGCATGTCATTCCAGGTCCTTATACATCCTGCTGTGTTTCTAGGCTGTAGCTCTGTTTGTTTACATGTCTTACAGACATCTATGGCCAAATAACTCAGTGGGACTAAACTAAGATGTTAAACATTGTTTTATACTATAGCCAAAAATTAATTGCGCAATGGATGACTGTAGGATATAGAAGTCACAGTCAAGAACATAACACTTCTGCCTTGAAGACTTTATTTTCAGATGTGCTTAGAAGGTCCTAAAAATCTCCCTATCTCACCTTGTTTGCTTTAGATAAAATCTTTAAAAGCAGGTTTTTATAAGCATCTAAATTACACTGACTTCCAGAAAAACTCAGGCTCCTTATAAAATTATCCAAAGTAGTCTTTAAACTTAAGCTTAAATTATTTTTTTTCCCTCTTGGAGCATGTGCCAGTTCTGTAATTGTGTTGAATGATACTACTGAGCAGAAGGAAAGTCTTCTGAACTTTTAGCAATGTTTATATGGCCTTGGATAAACACTGTTGTTTCCAGGTAATTTTGAGAGTTATTGTTTGGTATACTGAGATTATGAACTTGCAAAGCCTGTGGCTCCTAGAAAGTGATTTTTCACAGCTTCTAGCCCTGTTGCATAGATCTTTTCTGACATCTTCAGCCATTTCTCTGGTACAATTTAAAACAGTGCACTACATCTTCATTGGCCATTTACTGATTTTATTTCTGCAGTGTCAGTCCATTCTGTGAAAGTTTCTTTTCGTTCACCCAGCACAGGTCAATCCTACAATCCTTGCACCGGCAGGAGTCCCTTAACACGGAGCTGACCCCTAAAGAGATTCTGCTGTTCTCTATGAAGCGATAACTTTATGAAACTTTAGTCAGCTTTCTCTACATGCCACACATTTAAGATGCAATCAGCAAAATAGAGAACACTGTTTTTAACAACCTGGACTTATTTTTCACTTGGCAATACCTCCCGAGGAAAGAATTGAAGCTATACGTTCTGGAGGAATTAACATTGCAATACAGAGGTATGTGCACAGCCGGAACTATCGCTCAGGTCACCACTGCTGGCAGTCCTCCCGCATGTCCCCCAGTTAGATTCAGCTTAAGGAATAGCCTGAGTTTCATTTAACAGGCTGTTTCTCAGGTGCATGCACTTTATTCACAAAAAAACCAGAAACACCAACCCCCTGCATAGCCTCATTTTAGACATACACGTGGGTACCACATTCTGGCTGCTCGTTTTGATCTGTTAAAAAAAGTTAAATAGCATTTGATGTGCAGCGTTTTAATGACTGCAGCTCGCCTAGGGAGTCCCAGTGGCCCCCAAGACCTGGCAAGCCGGAGGGTTGACAGGTCCAGTGCGTGTCTATGTCCGTGTCCCAGTCCTCGCTGGCTCTCGCCGCGGGTCTGGAGGAGCTGCCCAGCACTGACAGCCCGCGGGGAGCGCCGAACGGGTCCGGAAGGGCGCTGACCCCAGAGACCTTCGTTCTTCTCCCTTGCCCCGCTCCCGGCCCCGCCGCCGCCCCTACCCGATATGCTTCCTCCGCAGGGCCAGGGTCTCCGCCTTGCTGTAGCGTTCTTCCATCCCGCCAGCAGGCTCGGCTCGGCTCGGCACGGCACGGCACGGCACGGCACGGCACGGCACGGCACGGCACGGCACGGCACAGGACACCGTTCGTCCCAGCGCTTCCGAGGGTTCCCCGCCTCTTATGCCGGCGCCGGCCCCGGCCAAACCCCTCCTCCCTGTCTCCCTCCCTCCTGCCTTTCCCGGAGGGACGGGAAGGCACTGAACGGGACGGGACGTCCCGGCCGCTCCCCTATTCCCGTGGATTTTTCTTTCGGGCGAATTGTGTTTCCTGTCGAGCCGAGGCGAACCAGCCGCGAGTGGCCCCCCCGTGTCTTGAAATTTTTTGTTTTGTTTTGTTTTCCTAGGGGTGCAAACCGGCATAAACTTGCAAAACAATCCACCTGGTGCGTGAGGTTGACGGGAGAGGCGGGCGGGCGCTCAGGTCTCACGGGCGATCCTGCCGTGCCTGCCATTCGTCGGTCACTCTGATGGTCAAAGCGCCTCTGCCACAGACATATGGGAGGATAACAGAAGAAACCAAGAGGATTGCTGAATCAAAATTAGGGTCATAATTCAATGTCCCTCTCTGCTTCTTTTCTCTTCCAATCTGTTTGTAAAAGTAAGCTGAGATACGTACTTGCATCAGTCCATCAAAGACAGTATCCTTATTTCTGTATTTTTTGTAAAGTGGGGCAAATTAGTAAGAACTATGGTTTTCCAGGTTTCTATACACGTAAGTAGAAAAGAGCCCTGGTGCTTGGATACATTGGTACACCCTTAAGTCTAGGCAACATCTACAACTAGTCCTACGATTGCTTTGTAATACAGCAGCAAAACAGAAGTGACTTGCTTAAATGTGACATTTATTCTTTACACTTGATAACCATCTCACTGAACATCAAAGCGCACAAGAAAAAGAGGGGACTACAGCATGGGAAGGGAGATCTAATTCACATGAAGAGCCGTCACATTTCAAAACAGGAAAGCTTCTGGTGCAGCACCTCAGCTTTACATTCTCCCTGCTGGAGGCTGCTCTTTGAGCTGCATGGGCAGACAGCAGCAAAACTCTCGCCCACGTCTCTACTACCCCATCTGTAGCTCATCTGTGCCACCTGCCGCACTGTTTTTGGAAGAGTCTTCAATGAGCATATGCAAAGCCACACAATTTCCTGTGCTGATGGTACTTGTTTTTTTCTAGATCACTACCCATTCAGTCATCCCAAATTTTGAGATGGAAGAAACATGCTTCCTGATTTTTACATTTTTTTTTTAGTAAGCAAGCCACATTTCTGCTTCTTTAGTCAAGCATTTCTTTCCATACAGTCATTTTGTTGAGCTTCCTCAAACAATATCGAAGCTTTCACATTATGCACTCCTGCTCCTTCAGAAACCTTGCCTCAGCAACCAACAGAACAGCCATGTAGCAGAAGTGGTAGGAGGCACCAGCAGCTAGACCTCTATTTCACAGCAGAGACAGCAGCTGCCTGTCTTCAGTACCTTGTCCTGGCAGAAAGACTTAAAAAGATATGAGAGAGTTGCCAAAACCATCAGCTAGGGCAGTACTGTACAGGCGGCAGTGAGATTCATGAATGGGTCTCAAGAAGAGAACTCACATTTAGACCTGCTAATATTCAAATGAAGCCAAGGCTAGAGCCTGTCAGGAGAGCTGCCTGCAATGCTTTTCCATTTTACCTGCATCTCTGAAAGCTGGGGAATGGTATTTAGCATAGAGTAGATGCAGTTCCAGTTGTACACATTATATACTGGACCTTGTACCAGCAGTGCAGAGAAAGCTTGGGACCCAGGCAGTTAATAGCAGTCTGAGTCCCAAGGCATTTCAGGAGAGGTTTACCTGCACTCTGTCAGTGATGAGCACAGTCTTGTCCTTTCTCCTTGGCAATGCCAACGCTGGAAAATTTCATCTGCTTATGTTGACCTGCCTTGCCTTGCTTGCAGAGAAACCCTGGACCACGAAGAGATTTAGGAGTTATGCAAGATGCTGTGCTGTTAGAAGCATGTGCTTTGGAAGCATGCATCAGCAGCAAGCCCTGCTTGTATCAGGGCTTTTGCTACAGGTTTAACAAAAGAAAGCTTGTGCACAGCTAACTTAGTAATTGCTGGAAGCAATATTAAACTTCACCAGGAAAACTCCAAGTGGTAGGTGAAGTAGCTTGTTAGAAGGGAGAGGTTGCTTTTCTGTTCCTTTACATCCATGAAAAGAGGCTTAAGAATCAAGAAAATATCCCTCCCTCTTGGCTCTTTTCATGCTCTTTTGATACTATCAGTAGGAACAAGACTGTCAAGTCTCACTTGTAGAGCAGAGGACGTTGCTCCCCCTCAGATTATCAAAGACTTTAACCCAGACATAGGCCTTTCCAGCACCTTGTCACTTGGCTTTTTTAGACCACTCCAGCTCCTTCCACTTGACTCACAGTAAAGTGGTATAAATACTAGCAAGTAAATACTCCATTACATACAGTATTATTAAAATAATTTTTATTTTTTAAATTCTTATGTTTTATTAAAAAAAACCCACAAACAAAAAACCTCAAAACCCTCAAACCCTAAAACATGCTGTTTACTCCATGTCACTCTGCTTGCTTTATGAATGTTACTTTCTTCCACACTTGTTTAAGGCAGAGTACCAGTAACCAGTAGCCTGGCTTCCTGTATGAAGGATGAAAAGGAGTATTTCTAAGAGCTATCCAAAGCATCCAAGGAAGGTGCCTTTATGGCTCCCTATTTAACTGTGAAGGAGTCACATTTGTGACACCTCTGTTGTAGTCAAGTTGTACCTCTGAAAAACAATGTATTGCTGGTGCATTCTGAGAACCAAACCCATTGCAGAAGGTTGGTGGAAAATGATCTGCACTGAAGATCTGTTTCAGTACAGAAATTTAAAGATGGACAAACCATACCTGTCTTCATCTTCTCAGGGATAGCCAGCTGCTTGGTATTTGCTCTGAAAAAGGAATGAATTTGCCTGTGAGTTAATGTGGTGACTGGCTGCTTCAGCAGGCCCCTTAGACAGTTAAGCACAGAGTGTATAAATGTTTGGTTTTATTAGCTTTATCTCAACCAGAATTAATTACCTCACAATGATTGTAATATACTAAAGAGAAGAGAGCTCCTAAAACCTGGTAAAAAGTTACCAGGTACTTGTTAGCTCCAGAAGGGAGCAGACAAAGGTGATGTCAGAGAGACCTTGTGATTGCTTCATTTAGGTGTGGGCACTTCGAAAACTCAGTCAAGATATAATCTGCAAATAAAAAAATATTCAGGATATTTATTGGTTATTGAACATTCTGTCTTTGTGTAAGCATGTGAAAAAAACCCTCTATTTTGGTCATGTGTCCACCTTTGATCTGGGAGACAACCTAAAGCAGCTTGACTACAACTATATTAGCAGACTGGGATCCCTCTGAAGAGGTGTGTGTTTTTCTAAACACTACTCANTTGTGTAAGCATGTGAGTAAGCATGTCTATTTTGGTCATGTGACAGGACATGTGTCCACCTTTGATCTGGGAGACAACCTAAAGCAGCTTGACTACAACTATATTAGCAGACTGGGATCCCTCTGAAGAGGTGTGTGTTTTTCTAAACACTACTCATCAGGTATATATACATTTGTATTTATATATGTTCATGTAGACACATGAAGACATATATACATACATATACATGGAGCATCTAAGCTCCAAATCCAAAACTACTGCATTTTTTTACTGCAGCTAGGAGATGGGAGAGGAGAATGCCTTTTGAGTACTCTGAAATTCGCAGAAGCCAACAGAAAAGAGGACAATTAGTAACCCTGGGAAGACAGAAAGACTCTGCTTGCAGCAACATGACTTAAATTATTTGGCATTCCCTTGTTTATTTTCTTTTAAAATTTATTTGGGTGCAGTGGTTACTACGTGCTGGAACATGAAATGCTTTGTCAGCTTCTTTTTTAATGTTTTTTGCTTGTTAGTTTGTTTGGAGGGTTTTTTTGTTTGTTTGTTTGGGGTTTTCTGTTTTTTGTTTTTAAACATTTGTGTGTAGATTTCAAAATTGAACCACAAGGTGAAGCTGTATGAGGACATAAAAAGCCACTTCTGTTGCATTATTTTTTATTTGTGTAGAGTCCTTATTACGAATGGGTAGGGATTAGCAGATTTAGTAGGTCCACAAAGCAGAGTTGCACGTAAGTAATGGCCTTTAAGTATTTAATTGAAACTCCAGTAAAAAAAGAATGAGAGGCAGAAGTGGCAGGCATTTCACATGCAGTTCTGCATGTACTTTGGCATGTCACAAAATTATGAAGGGGGTATGTGAATAGCAGGGAATGCCAGAAGGAAGCCATGTTCCATGAGTGCAGTAGGACATAAAGGCAATAGGATATTGGTTAACCGAAGTTTGGCTTTAGAGGGAATATAGTACTGAAAAATAACAGGGAGGCTGAAAAATTACTGAATGGGAAACCCACAGGCTATTAGCTGTGGCAGAAGTCCAGAACACATGTGTTTGTTTTTTGGCAGGACAGCTCCAGCACCATCTAGAACTGCATTCCATCCTTTATGACAGTAGTAAAAAGGATAAAACTGGAAGCAAAAAGGCCAGTAATGGCCACAGCTGAAGCAAGGACTTCACATGGGTCAGGGTTGCCCAGCTGGGGCAGCAGCAGCACTTGCAACCCTTGGGGCCATGCACTCAGCCTGGCAGAGCAGATGATGTTAAACTGAAAATACCTCATCTTATAAAGGGTGCAAAGGTATTTTTAGTCTCTCCAAGAGTCTAAAACAGATAAGATTAATGGACATTTCTGGGAATTAGTTAGAGTTAAGAGTAGAAGTCAAACCCCACAGTGCTCATTCTCTCTTCACCTACAGTGACTGCATTTTTAAGGTGAAGGAAACAATGGGGAGTGTTCTGTTTGTCTGAAATATTTTCGGATTTAGAAAACCCAAACATTTAAATAACATGTTGAAGAGATTACAGCTGCTCCCCTGTGTTTTTTTTTTTTGGTTTTGTTTGTTTGTTTGTTGTTGTTGTTTTCAACTCTTTTGTTCAAGGAGACTACTGCAAAAATATGTCTTCTTAGATCAGTTTGCTTAAAAATATACCATCTTGCAATAATTATTATATTCCATCTTTTTTGAACAAGCTGGATTTGTGGAAAACAGGCCTTCACATTTTCTAGTTGACACTGTTACTTGTGATACTGCTTGCACACATCTTTATTTCTCAGCAGTTCAGGTTATTTTTCACCTTCAGAATTATAGAAAGGGGAGACTGGTGATTTCTAGCTTTATTTCTTTTGATCCTAGGATGCCTGTGAACTTGCCTAAGCAATAGTTTCAACTTCTGGTTAATACATAGATCCTTTTAGCTTTCCCAGAGGAAGGAAAGGCTCTAAGGTTTGCAGCAAAGCTTCTTCTTTACATAATTTGTGGATGCCAACAGCCTATGCTGCCTGATGACTGAATAGACTTGATTTCAAACGGAAAAGACACATGAAGAATAGGAAGAGGAAGATGAGTTTTCTTATTGCACACTGCAGTAAAATGGAACATGTTGCAGAGGCCCTGATTTTTGTGTGAGTGTTACTACTGACACATCTCGCACAGTTTGGCACAACACAGCACACACTTTGTCCAGTCCAGACAGACTAGAGTAACTTTTTGCACCACATTAAGAAATTTATAACTATGCAAAACCAGCACCAATGGTTGGATTAATATTTTAATAATTACACACTTTTTACATTATGAAAATAAATCATAAATAGTGTAAAAATAATTCTGAAGATCAACTTCTCACAAGCAAGAAACAAAACCTCAGGTACAAAACTGAAAGAAAACAAAACAGTATTCAACTGAAAAACATGGAGAAATTTTAATAATAAAAACAAAAGCATGCTGTTTGATTGGGTTCAATTAAGTCAAGACCAGAGGCCACAAGAACGTGGTAATTAATAACAAATTAAAATGAGTGATTAAAACCTTGCACTTCTTTATACTACTCATCAAAAAAAGGTCTTGTGATGTATTTACAGTGCTAAGACACCCAAAATATTTATAGTATTGATAACATGATGCAGACCCATGTATTTTTCCCCCCAAGCACTGAAATCCTTGCCAAATTACTTTTCTTTGTATTTTTATCTCTTCTACTTCATTTATGAGACCATTAGCAATACAAAAATAACGGCACATATAGATGAACTTAAAAAAGTAAAAAATACAAATAAAAATATATAATATTTTCCAAAGGAAAAAGTCAGATACATACATCTTAGCAACATTTTTAAAGTTGTGTGATATTTTCCCAAACATGTACAATAATATAAGAATATCCATTTCCACCAACCCAACTCTCCATAATACTTCAGAAGTGTGCAAGTACCAGTGGGATCTGGGAAATTCATACAATTTCTTTTTTTAAATAGCAACAAGTAAAACACTAACGGTCCCAGGTTAAGGCTCCCTGCTTTCCAAAGAAAATTCAATTTCCGAGCAGCACTGATAATTGGATGCACTTAAAAACAAAATTAAACAAAAACAACACTCCAAATTCCTTTTTAAAATAAAAACTCCACTTGTTTTGCAGAGCATCTTTCTCAGAAATGATGGTGGCAGGCACTTGTTTCTAACAGCATTTAATGAATCCAACCACCATGTGAAATACTTCAATAACAGAGGGTGCATTTGTACGTTACAGCAACATTCACATACATAAAAGCAAGTTGCAGGAAGAGAAAAAATAAAATAAAATTAGATGTTAGTTTTAATTCCAGTCATTGAAATAGAATCTTTGCAATGACTAAAAGTTAGACTTTCTTTTGACCAGTATCTTTGCAAATATTTATGTTTTGTGTGAATCTTTAGTGTGAAAATTTAGGAATCTCATTAGGTAAAATACAGAGATTTTAAAATATAATTTAAAATAGTCAAGCAGCAGAGATCACGAAATTTGAAGGGAAAGGCCAAGTTCTGCATGCCTTGAACATCTTCATCACATTCAATGAACTGGGAATATCTCTGGAGTTCTCACTGAAGTGGTCCTGATTTAGGCAAAACCCCACTGTTGAACTCGATAGTATTCCCCTTGTTACTGAGCACAATACCAGGGTCCTTCTTCTGCATGTCTCAAAGAGCTTTGCAAGGGGAGCACATGTCACTTTCCCCAGTTCATTGCTGGGGATAGGCAGGCACAGCCAAGGGAAGAGCCTTGCATGGCCAAGCCCAGGTTTACAATCCCGGTTTGAGGACAGTCAGCGGGACGATTCTCTCTCTAAACACCAGTAGGATCTACAATCTAACTATATCTCCTGGCACAGCCCCCAGCCTTACGCAGCACTACCATCCCACAAGGACCAAAGGTCTGCTCATATCATTTGAGGTTGCTTCGTCTCTTCCAATGACATAACCAAGGAATTGGTGATCACATGCACCCTTTTTGTAAGGGTAATGCTCAGTGGAGCCAATGCTAACTTTCCACACTCGACATCAATCTTAAGAATTATGCCTTTTGAAACTCTACACTTTATACATGTACAGGTATATGGATTTGATCATTCTGAAACTCATTCATACTGCTTACACCACAGACTAAAAGAATATATAAACAGCTGGATGAAGAGTATCATTCTGCTTTGCTACACTATCAGAATATGAGGTCAAGATCAGCAATAAATAAATATATAAATCAAAAAATACATTGTATCATTGTTCTGTGACTTAACATTACATGCTTTACCTCAGGAAAAAATAAAAAGGTGTCCAAAGCATCCTGAAAGAAAGCTTCCCCATAGCTAATCTATGAATATGGAGACAAAGGCTACTCCATATAGTGCTTAAAAGACTTGCAGCTTCTGTAGCAGGACTTCTGCACAATGTGGTTGTAATGCACTAGAGTAACAGATGATTACAAAGCTTTGAATGAAACAAATACTGAAAATGCTCAAAGAAATGAGAATTAATTATAACTGAAAAAGTCAGGGATATAGAAACTATGTGGACTAATACCATTACACATTTCTACAACTGAAAAGACTGGTAGAGGAACTACTGTTCCTGTCACAAACGAAACAAAACAAATTGTATCTATTTGGAGGAATGCCACTAAAAGATACACCACCACACTGGTGGTTCAAACTGTAGCTTTGCCATCAAAAAGAAAAAGATATGCTAGCACCAGAAATAATAAAATAAGCGGGTTGCAAGTCTTCACAGGGTGCTTTTCTTGATGAAATGTTAGAATCAATTCTCTTTTTTTCTTGTATTGACCATGCAACTATGGTCAATAGATAGCTGATAGATAGCCATAGATAGTCAAATAGATAGTCAAAAGATATGGTTAAGTTTCATTTCAGTTCAATCTTTGAGATGCATATATTAATGTCAAATCTATGTATGTAGTTTAACCTTTCAAATTAAATTGTTTATCTGATGTTCACTCATGGTGTAATTTAAATGGAATAAACCCTTTATGATATTGAACAATAAAAAAGCTAAAAAAGTTAAGTAGGATTATTTGGAAAAAAAGTATTCCCACTTGTCAGGAATTTAATAAAGAAATTAATTTACAAGATAGAAAAGAAAGCAAATAGAGTGTTTCTTCAGTAGTGTCAGGGAGTTAAAGGATAGTTAAGCTTTGACTAACACTCAGAACTAGTGTCTGTAATTATTTCCTGAATGATAAAATCATGAACCAATGTTCTGCTAGCTCTATTGCTGCATATAGAAATGGATGGTAAGAGGGAAGTTTAAAAATGTAAGTACACAAATTAAAAAACAGAAAGTGCTAATGACAACATGCTAATGACAGTTCTTTGACTTTTTGCTATTTGTTAAATGAGTTGTGTTTATGGACACTCTCAATATGGAGTTGTTAAAACATCTAGCCAGATAATAAACACCCTACTTGATTT
Organism: Neodrepanis coruscans; assembly: GCA_013400695.1. NCBI lineage: Eukaryota > Metazoa > Chordata > Aves > Passeriformes > Philepittidae > Neodrepanis > Neodrepanis coruscans. Next base: position 14,897 of record VYZS01047401.1, read on the forward strand.
TTCAAGTAAATACTCCAAGTGTCCTTTAAAAAATATTTCATTTTACTGTATGATTGCCAGTATTTGACATCTTATAAAAACATTCAACTTCTAGTCTTCATATCTACAATACACCTAGCTAAATGTGCCAAGTCAGGACATGGGCATAGGAGACTCTTTTCTGTTACAGGGAAAGCTGGCTCCTCAGCCTGTTTTTTTTCGAGCTAGTAGTTCTTAAACAAGCAGACTAAGAGGGGCAAGTCAGAGGGCTTACATGATGCTGTTCTTGTCCTCTTTCTGAAAGGCCCTCATTTGCATTACTGCTGCAGTACTCTAATTATTAATATTTTATAACCAGTCTATGCTGTGTGAAGGCTTTCACTATTGTAAACATGACTAGAGGTTGATAAAGAAGTTGATACTTGCATCTCTGAAAATTTAGGCAAAGAAAAATATATTTCCTTATATCTAACTAACAAGTGAACACTTATCTATTTCTTACTATCAGAAAGATGAAATTGAGCAGTAAAAATATATATTTATTCAGTGTATATATCTATATAATGCTGNTACCCATCTGAACAGAAATGGAGAAATATCAACACCTTTAACAGTGTAGTGCGATGACAAATGTGTAGTAGTTACACAGAATTGTTGCTCTCCAATGTTTTTTTGAGTAATAATGTCCACTAAAGTCACTGTAACAACAGAAAAGGAACAAGATGAATAAATCAGTGAAACACAAAAATAAACTTTTTCTTTTCTAGACTTAAACACTTCAAAAGGTCTGAAATACAACCTGTTAATACTGAAACAAGAGGAACACGTGGCTTGAAGTATTTTCTTC
>VYZS01047405.1:0-11426 GCA_013400695.1 Neodrepanis coruscans
AAAACCCAACTCCTTTTCAATCTATTTCCCATTCTAGGAAAAGCAATTCAAACTATTGTATCAAGAAAAGATGTGACCAGGTTTTCAGACCTTTTGTTAAAAAAACAGGCATGGTTCTCTCCATTCAACCTATGTTAACAGGAGAACTACTTGTCCTTTGCTTTCAGATTATATCAGATTCTTTCTTTCTCATGTACTTAAAGCAAATTTAAACTACAGATTCATAGTCAGCAAGATACAGGACATCAGCAAAGAAGCCTCTTGGGTTATATGAAGATGGTTAGACAAGTCATTTTGTCTAACAAGGAGTTATTCAGTCATTTTGACTAAACCATTATTTCTACACCCCAAAAAAAAAACAAAACAGAGAGAAAATCAACTAGGGCACATTAAAACAAAGGCATCAAGCAGCTCTTGTTTTGATAATAACATGGCAGACTTTTAAATGTAGGCTTCCTTCCTACAGACCAGACAAGTACTCTTGCCTTCTCCCTTCCTATATGCTTTGTCCAGGTTTAGTAAACATTTAACCATACTATAATCAGCATCTGTCTTGTCCTTTCACAAACAGACAGAAACCCAGAAATAATCTCATTCTAACTTCACGAACTAATGATGATTTTCATGTCTGTTTCTTACCTGTTTCACATCTAGAGAAATTAAAGTTCAAAGAAGACATGGTATTCCTAGGATCATTGAGGAATCGTATTTTCCAAAGCATCAATTCCCTTTTTTTTACACTGTAGGTCATATTACCAACTTTGTAATTCCTTCTCACATTTTCCACACCAAGTAGCCCACTATGGGAACAGGATGTAACAGTATGGGAGATGATTCCTAATCTTTGTTCAACAACACAATGAAATTGCTCACTACAACATCGATTAGGGGTGTAATGATGGAGCAAATATCCCTTTTTTTTTTACTGGGAACAGCAGAAAGAGTAATGATGGAAGTATGCTGCCAGATTGTGTTCCCTTAGAGATGAACTGGACCATGTCCCTCCTATCAAAAGTGGTAATAGGAAGCAATTTATGCTTTAACAGCCACTGGCCGACATTGCCTTGGAAACATATGCTTGCAATTCATATCTTGCCTTTATAAATAGCCACCTGGCCCCTGTTATCAATTTAAAATAAAGATAATCTAGCCTGCAGACAGCAAAAAAAAAAAATAAATCCTGCCAAACTTTATTATGTTATTATTGCTGGGGAAATGGCCCATATAACATCTCACTGATAAGTGTTAGAACATATATATATAAAAGCATTGTCAATATTTTATTTGCAATTGAAATTCGAAGTCCTTGGGAGAAAATTCTAATTGAAAACCCATGGCAGAAAATACAGAGTTGCAAATGAAAATAATAAACTCACCAAGCTGCTGTTAAGGTCTGATGGTCACAGTAAAATCAAGCTGCTTTGCATCTTTCTGAGAGGACACCAACTGGTAATGAATTCCCAGAAAACCCCAACATACCATGGTTATTATTGCTGTTATGAGCTGAAAAATTAAGACAACAGGTATTACAGAATTCCATTTTGCACAGAACTTTTGAAGAGACTGAACACAAAATTCTGTATGATTTAGCTGATTGTGTTGCTTGAAGCATATAGAATTTAATATACTGAGTCTATTTCTTCTGTAATAGCACATTTTTAGAGTCTAATTAGTACAAAAGCAAAATGGAACACTTTATAGCTCTTTGGTAGTGGACAGCTAGTAAAGCACTTTGTTATTTCAGAAAAACAGAAATCCTGAGCACCTGATGGGCTGGTGAAGCTCGGCCCTGCATCCATCCAGGTCCTGCAATTCCCTGTGGTGGTTATGTGCTTCACCTCCAGAGGAATGGATCTCAGTCCTGGGGCTGGTGGATCAGCATCAAGTGGTCCTGAGGAGCCCCAGCCTTTGCCAGGCTGAGCTGCTGCACTGTGCTCTGCCTCGGGGCAACAGTGTCACACAGCAATGACTTCTGTCTGTAACTCCCTGGCAGTGTCAAACTAGCATGCTGAGCATAGCTGGTGGGACAGAGTGTGAGATACCAAGAAAAGGCCATAGACTGCCTAAGGAAGCAGATTATCTCCTATCTCCTTGCCTTGTCTTGATACACCTGAGCTGACTTGAAACTACATAAGGGGCAGATATTGCAGAGATTTCAGTACAGAAATGTTCTTGGGAGATTCCTGTAAGGAAAAATGAGAAAAGCTCTATTTAAAGCCTCCTGAAGTTCATCTGTAGATAAAAAACAAGGAACAGATGAAGACTCGGAGAAATAGAAATAAAACAATTGTGAATGAATAGTCCTACAACCTCAGATTCTCTCTGGAGAGATGGGGAGAGCTTGAACATCTCTTGAGGCCAAAATGATTCAAACTGAAACTGTTTAGTAGGTTATTAAAACACAGCAGACTTAACTTGAATGACAAATCAAAGAGAAACGTAATGAATGTCAAGAGAAACCATGAATGTCAAATACTTAACTAATAAAATATCATTTTGTTGTTTCATGGAGGGTCACCACTTACAGCCTTTACAGCAGCTTTGTATGATGTTTTGAAGATTTATCCCTTGGGTGTTTAGGTTTTTTTGTAAGACAAGAAAACTCTATAAAATTGTTAATAATAATTTCAGTTACCTATTGAAATGTATTCATTATATTTATTTATGAATTTGCTTTAGCATGCAGTGCTTTGACTTGAGGAATCATTCTAGGAGGCAATGTAGCTGCTGTGTGCTCAAGCAGCTCACTGCTTGCTTAAGGTGCAGTTACCCTATTCTAAGTGAGGCAATGTGAACTACAGCCTAGCCTAGAGACTTCATAACCATTCTGCTAAGCACAACAAATACATGCACACCTGTACAAAGAATTACATGTTCCTCCTTACTTTTTCCATTTGAAATGCAAAAGCACAAACAGCAACTTCATTTTGTCCCAGATCCCAGTGTATGTGCCTACCATGCAACTACACAGCCATTACCTCATTCCACTCATCTCCACAGCAATGACTATGAAAGATGTATTAGTTTGCTGTCCTGTCCACTTTGTTTTAGAAATACAAAAAGCAGCTCACTATGGCTACTCTTCCCGTTGATTACTTTTTCCATTGATTCTGGCAGAGACATGAGCTTCCAAAAAATGCTGAAGTAAAACAAATCTTTTGGAATTCTTGTACCTCACATATATCACTGGCAGAGTGAAGTTTACATGAAGGTCTCAACCAATATCCTCAGATACATTTGCTAAATCACTGTAGCAGCTGCTGTCTGCTAATAATATTTTCCTTTTCCTTTCTGCTATCTCCTGAAACCCTGTGTAGTTTCTCATGTCTATCACCAGTCATTGTCCATTCTATGAATATTATTACTTATATTCAGTAGAGGGAAAAAGGTTATAGCATTCCCAATATAAAAGCTGGTTGTGATATCTTAGAACCTCTAGTTTGTGAGGGAATGGACTGCAACAGAAACATTTGCAAACATCTGCAGCTCGCAGACAGAAATATGTTCGTTTTTCAGGAGCGGGAATCTATACAAGAACAATTTTAATATGCTTATTTTTCAAGATGTATCATTCCTTGTCTGTCTTACTAGACTATCTCAGGGATTCAAGCTAGAAAATAAGTATAGCATAGTTTTTTCCTAAGTGTGCCTTTTCAGAGGTGTGTTCAGCCCTGTGCAAAGCCCAGCCTGCTGGGTACACAGAGTGCCTCTTCCACAAGATCAAGCCATTTCCATTGTTCCCGTTCACAATCCTCTAAAGCTGAAGTGGATTTTAAGTATTAACTTATAAATGTAATTTTCAAAACCTGGAGAACAACTGTGCTCCTGAACATTTCGGCACCAGTGTTATCATGCCAATGGTACATTGCATTTCTCTAGCATCTATTTTTCCATATAAATGGGGCTGAACTGTATAATAACTCCCATGTTTTATGTTCTTTTACCTTTCCAGGGGAACATAGTGCCACTGTAACAGAGATAAGTGATGGAAACTGTTACATTTTCAACAACTCAAACAATTTGCCAGAATAAAGAACAAATTCAGAACTATTCTGAGAGTATTTGACAAAGACAAGGGCTGCAGCATTCAAAACCACTGTAGAGCTCCCAGTAACTGAAGACAGAGTGTAATATACAATTTTCAGTGAAGTGATATATAATACATTTAAGCACTGTAAACAACACGTGAAATATTCCTTAAATAGCTTTTACAACTGCTATTGTGTTATGAGCTGACAGCTTTTCTTGCCATACAAAATCCTGCCATACTGTTGCTGATACTTAATCCCCATTTACTAAAAACGCAGTCTGTTTTAAGATAGGCCTTAAAACATGAGGTTAAAAAGCAACAAACATTTTCACTTTTCTTGTAGAACTTTTCCATTGAAAGAGTTTTAACCTTTTTTTTACCATTAGTCATGAAAACTAGAAATGCACTTCAGTCATAAAAATGGAAGCTGAGATTTCCCAATGCTGTCAATTGCAGTTTTAAGCTAAATACCAGATACTAGAAAATAACAGCACGTAGAGGACAATCTGAAGCTTCAAGATGATACTTGCTGTACCAGTTTCTGATGCACAAGTGAAAGACCTACTTAGCAGGCTTAAAAAGTGCCATTAATACCCCTGTTTTTCAGTTTATTTGCAGCTCTCTGGAATAAAAAGGTAAACAGGTAAAAATTATTTTAAAAATTTATCACTTCCTCCTGCCTTTGCCTTGCTTCTGTGAATACATGTAGTTGCTTAGGAAGGGTGGAGACAACATAAGGTGATAGAAAAGTTCAAAGCTTGTAACCTGTAGGAAATGTAGTACTGATCAAACCACTTCTGAGTGGGTCACCCTTATGGAGGTGTCATTGGATCCTTAAGGTGCAAGTTAGAAGATAATCAAGAGAGTAGCCAATGTACGCATTATGATTGCTTAAGAGGTTTCTGGATTTCTAAATAATTTTGGTGAAATGTGGCACCAACTCAGATAAACCAGCTTGCAGTTGTTCTCTCTGGTTTCCAAATGCAAGTTTTAACCATTAACATACTTGGGAATAATTCTTGAAGCAGGAAGGAAAGTTGTGCAGAGCCTTTTTTTTATACATATCTGAAGCACAAGGCAACTGTGGCCAAGAGTTGGAGCCACGCAGATGGAAGGAAGAGTAAGAGAAAGCCTGCATTGCTGTGCTAGTGCAGGTCTATTTCCATAAATACCAGTGTAGCACACTCAGACTCTGAAATCAGACACCTAAAGGTGGGTTGACTGCTGCTCTCACACTCTGTATACTTAGTCCAGCTGCTTGAAGTTTTATCTGAATTTAAACACCCTGTAAGAGGATGCCAACCAATTAGATACTGCAGAGTCTTTCTTCTCCAACTGCAAAGCTGCCAGAAGCTTCTTGAAGGATTAGCACAGAAGCTCAGCTCTGGGGGACAAACTGTGTCACTACTTGAAGACATAAACAAGCCAGAGCACACAGAAAGCCAGGAAAAAGCTCTCACAACTGTCTACCCTAAAGCACTGTTTTAAACAGCTTAAGCTACTGATGTCTGAAACTTCACTAGGGCCACACACCATACAGAGATGTCAATTGCAGGTGCCTCAGGATAAATTCATTCCCCGTGAAGAAAACACAGAGTATCCAGTCATGCTGCTAATGCTGCGAGGTTTGGTAGAGAGCTTAAAAAGAAATATGAGGCTGTACCTAGATTTTCAGGCCCTCTTGCATTATTTATTCTCCTGCATTATTGGCCAAACTATAATCCAGGAATTATTTTTCATTCCTAATGTTTCCAGGTGCTAAGCCAAAGAGTAGAGTCATCTAGTAGTGCTAAAGTCACAGACCCCTGCATGACACTTCTCCTCTGTGTGTTTCACATAGTGTTCGATGCCTTCATAACAGAAAACAAACCAGAGGAAAGAACTTGCTTCTCCTCTGCTCTGAGCATAAGTTAACCACCCCTTCCCCATATTTACGTGCTACAAGTGAAGTATAAATTGCTACTGATTGAATAGCTTCCTGTTTGCACCTTGTAGTTCCCGCTGAAAATTGCCACTTGAAAATTAAAGAGAAGGAAAAGATCTTTTCAGAGATTGTGTTTTTTCACATGTGACAGGATAGCTCTTCCTAAGCCTGTATTTAACCTGAACTTGTGTTTTAGCAAGATAAGACCAGCAGCTGATTAACAAATGCTGCTTTCATCCTGAATTACTCAAAAGCTCTGAGGAGGTCATATTAGCACCAAATGAGATTGTTTTAATCAGGGACATAACGGAAAACACAGATTAGTTTAAATTAATGCAAAATTAAGTGGTCATCAAGGATGCCAATTTAAGCCTCTTGGAAGATAACAGAACACAATTTCAGACTCTTTCTTTTTACCAAAGGAAGGTGTTCCTGAAGAAAGAAAAGGTGTTCCTAATGTATATGATGTGAAAGGTCAGAATTTGGGTATATCTGATAGTACTTTGCTGCGTTTAAAATTTTCAAGTAATATGACTTAATAAAGGTTCATTTTCTATTCTGGTTCCTGCCCTGTGGACTTTAGTGCAGCTTGAGATCAGCCCCATGCAGTGGCCTTCAAAGCTCTCAAATTTTGAGCACTGCTATTCTGCTCCTCTGAACACTGGTATAGGACAGGACAGTTTACTGGATAATCCCAGATTAACGGAGCTATATTTCATTTAATTTAAAAGTGATATTTAATTATTGAATTTAATAATTTAATTAATAGAGCTTTCACTTGCACAGCTGCAATTCTAGGGTGACTCCACTAGAGATGGATTTTCACCAGTGTAATACAGAGCACAGTTTGGTTTTCCAGAAAGGAGGGAAGCAGCTTCTCTTCTGCAAAGAGGTGTTACAGCTGGGGAACCATTTCCTTTCAGATGGTTTACACCAGGGTAAACCTGCAATACACCCTTTGTGTACACAGCCTGGTAAGAAAGTTAGTTATCTGATAACTTTGGACTGTATGAATCTCAGCATGCAATAGGAATGTTCTCTCATTGTGCTTTTGTGAATTTCCAACATTTTTAGCATAAGCGTATTTTTCCACTTACCTGCAAACAGTTGTAAGGTTTGTATAGATCCCATCTGAATGAATCCTAGTGCTCTCTGAACATAAACAATATTAACAAGAAGCTTCATTATTTTCTAGCAACCATAATGGAGATTTACTGGGCAAAATAATGTAAAAATAATCTAAATTACATTTCAGAGCTGAATTGCTAAAACAGGAACCGATATGGCAGTTAGGAATAGTATTTCTAAAAAAAATCATTCACATCTGCAAAATACTTCTCCAGAGCTTTTTCAAATCAATTTTGTCATTGTAACCTATTGGCTGATATATTTGAGGTATCACACATCATTGCTCCAGCTCTAAATGAAATGGTCACAAAAAATTTTCTTTTTTTTTGGATACAGTCTCAAAGTAGACTTACATAATAATTCTAAATAAATCCATTGGAGACTGAATTACCACTGATCCTTAAACCTGAAAGCACAATATGACTGTACCTACTCTCTAGAATATCTCTTGTCCTAAATTAACCCAAATCTGTCTTTTAAATATTGCACCATATTCTGAGTTTTCATATAATAAGTATCAATTAAAAATTTCTAGGCAAAATTTAAAAAGTTCTAGTTTTTATAGCTACAGAACACCAAATAAGACTGGCAAAGTTACGTTGCCGTTAATTGCAAGGAGAATATGATGCAGATCAGCAGATAAATCATATTCTAGAAAATTCACCAATTTCAGTAATTGCTTTTTTGCTTTATCTGTACAACCCTGTGCAGAGAAAAGAAATTTCATTACTTAGAAAGGTAGACAGGGAATTAGGCAATGAAAATAACAGCTATAAAACAGATGAGCTGGGCATCAAATGCACCTCTCTACAGATACGTTCCTAAGTTCCTGTGGGTCCACATGACTTGCCAGTGTAGACACAGTCCTTCTCTCTGTAGAGGCACTTACCTTACATGTCTTAAACTAAGTGAAAGAGGAATTGAAAATCTATTCCTGCATGGTCAAAAACTTACAGTCTTCATGTAAATATTATCCTTAATTGCTGAACTTTTAGTATTGGGCTTTGTTATCATGGTATTCACCTATTACTAGTTAATACAGTCTGTAATTTCTTTTCTTTAGTTCACTTGAAGTGAAAGTAGCTCCCATCAAGAAAACCATAAAAGCCTATGGTATCACTTCTCTCACATTAAGGAACTCTTTTTCTGCATGAGCTAAACTTCATTTGGAGTGCATTTCACCATCAGGCTTTTGTGTTTAATTTAAGAAAAAAAATTTCTGTTTTCTACTGCATTTAAATACTGAATTATATCTCCTGTAGTTCAATTGATGCCTACAGATTGCAAAAAAAAAAAAAAAAAGCATCTTGTTCTTTTGTGATTTTTCTACTGTACACAAAGCAACATAGTTGGCCTGTTCACTGTTTTATGCCTCGTTGTAGTTACACTACATTTCATATTCCCATCTCTTGGAAAGAACTGCATAAAATAGCTGAAACTTTGAAAAAGAAATTATTTGCATGTCAGTAATCACTTGTGTGCAGTGGACCTCTGTACCCAGATGATAAATACCACTCTAAGTCTAAGTGATCATTATCAGTCAATATTAGAACTAAAGTGCACTTTGAGCAAAGGCATCACTAAATACTGAAGTAACATAGCACTGTATGCACTGTCCATTATTTACATCATTCAAGAATGTAGCAGAAGCAACATGTGGGGAGTAATCTCTCCAAGTTTACAGCTCAGCTCAAAGATGGAATATAGACAATTTTTCATTAGTTTCAAGATTATTAAAAAAATTCTTTCTTCATGCTACATTTGTGAAAGCCTCAGGCAGATATAACAAATTGCCTGCTGAGCATGCCATAACTTATTAACCTTATACCATTACGATAAACACATTTTAATTCATAATGACTGGAAAAATGAATTCTGTATTTTATTAGGAGATTCAAAACTGAACATCAAAGTGACAACAATTATAAATTGATTCTGGTTATTCCAGGCCACCTTTATGCGAATAAACTTCTATATCAACCATGTAACTGAGAACAAAACCTTTGGGTTTTCTTATATTCATCAGCTCAAGAATTCACAAAGGTATATGAATTTGAGCAATAAATGTCATCCTATTTTTCGAGTCTTGTGTTACTGCACAATCTTCATTTTTTATTATTTGGTTCTCCAGCATTCCAGTTCCTCTCAGTTACACTCCTTCCATTAAGACACATGAACCTGTCCTTAGTCTGTTTACTAAATATCCCCAAACAAACCTGTTTTGAAGGTGTTATGAAGTCTTATAAAGCTGTGTTCTCAGTCTCATTCCTAGGAGAGGCAAGTGTACTTCCAGCTTTTGCACAGGGGGATTTTCCATTGCCAAAGGTATCTTCTTTTCCAGTTGAGACAAATATGATTTTTAGCAATACTTTTGATACACTTTAAAAATCAAAGCTAGAAACAAAAGTGAGCATAATTGTATTATACCAAAAATTGATCACGCTCTAGTTATTTATCCATGTCAAAATTCATTTCAGAAGTAGGTGATACCAGCTATAAACAGAACTAGTTGAAGTAGTAGGCAGAATCCAGCAGAAGTCTAACAAAATAGACACCTGGGAATATCAATGCAATGCTTAAAGCATAAGCACGTGGAGAACAGTGTCTGATCCTGCAATCCATTTAACATCCCCTGCCCAATAAATTGGAAAAGCAATTCTTAAGGTTTTTCAAGTCAGTTCAGGAAGGATGTGTTCAGTGAGATATCATTTAATTAATGACCATCACCCATGAGCAACATAAATTTGTTTCAGCCTCTTCTAGATCTTCTTCATCACAAACATGTCCACCATTTTACCAGGCCAAAAAGAAAATTTATTAATGATTGGACCTTGCCTGCTTTGTATCTATTTAATTCAGCCTTCAAAACCTGTACTTTTATTTCCAAAGCAGTTGTCTCTGCAAGTCATTAGTTGCTGTAATTGGGAGTTAAGGCTGTTATTTAGTAACTTATATTAATATGAATGCACTACGCCTGTCTCCAAGATGCTTAGCTCCCCTATAATCTGATGTCATGTGTGACAGTTATTTGGTGTCAAGAGGAGAAATCAAAGGCTACGCTGCAGATTTGTTCACAAGAATTTATCCAACTGGGAGAGTCTTACCCCTGACTGAAGTGAACACTTGGATAGACTTGTAATTCTCAGGACTGCCAAAGTCATCTTCTATTCAGAGGGAAAAGCCTGGTTCTCAAAGGTAAAAACACACATATAAACATTTTTAAATGAACTAAAGTTGAAGCAAAACCTAGATGAACAGGCAAAGAACGAGAGGAGGAAGAATACTGTTTATAACACAAGATAGAGGTTTTGGTATTTCACACACAGACAACAATAAGCTAGTGACTCATTCCACTTTCTTCCCCCAGTTATGTTGGACAACTCCTATGTAACACATAGTTTATTTTTCTGCTCCTCACACTTCTGGAAATTCCACCTTTCCTCAAATGATGTTATAGGAATACCAGACACTAACATAAATATATTTTTAAAAATATACTAAAGATTATAGAAACATGAGCAATTTATTTCTTACTTCTATATTCTCCTTTTTCTTCTTTCTCTCCTTATGGTCCCAAAGCTCCTTTTATTCCTAGAAGCCTTACTTTTCCAGGCAAACTCTGTAAGCCTCTAAATGTTTACCCTAAAGTTTGATTTAAAATAAAATTGTTTACATGTTTTCTAAGTTTTTCTCCCACTATGTTTTCTAAGTGCTTAGAGAGAGCACCAAACACTGACTTCTCTTGTTCTCCCCCTCCACCTGTCCATCCCCAGGAAAATAAAAACATCTCAGGAAAATTGAATTGTTCCTATGTAAAGTTTGATTTTCTAGGGGATTGTCATGGTTTTACCACAAATTTAGCAATTTTGGACAAGAGATTCTGAGAGAAGCCACAGACACACCCCAAAATGAAGAAAACACACAAATATCACAGTTTATTTCGCGCACACACAAAACCCGACAACTAAAGTGCAACAAAACAGACAAATTAAGTTTCCCAGGGCCCGCGTTGGGATGAGGACGCTCTGGAAATAGTGCTTGTCTCTCTCTGGGCTCCCAGAGAGACGCCGGGGTAATTAGAGGGAGCACATGGCCGATCTGAGGACCCCCCTAGCAGCGCGAGCTTCCACCCGGCTTTGACTGAAGGAAAAACACTCAAGAAAATTAGAAACCACGAGTGCCCCCGCCCTCCCCTTCCCGATAGCCCCAGGAAGGGGTTTCGTGCTGATGGAAGAAGAGATGTGCTCTTTGGACTCCGGGGAATAGCTGCAGATAATCACCAGACCACCTGCCTCCCGGGGGGAAAGGAAAGAAAGAAAAAAAAAAACCCACAAAGGGAAAAAA
>VYZS01047409.1:0-16155 GCA_013400695.1 Neodrepanis coruscans
TTTGGTCTCATGGTAACCAGCACTTGACCACAAGTTAATGCACATCTGGCAAATACAGAGGCCTTTGGCTTGTGCTGCACAGCAGATCTTACATTTATAAAATTGCATTTATAAAATATTTTTTAAAGATTGATATAGTGAGAAAAGGTTAATCTTTTCTTAAACCACCCTTTATTAAAAAATATAAACATTTGTAAATATATATATAATCATAAAGTACCAAGTGCTTCTTGCTGCCCAGTACAGAACTCAGAAGTAGCAGGTAAATTTAGTGTTAATCTGTTTGGCTTGTTAGTTACAGGACTGCAGCTAGTTTTGCAAAAGACAGCTAATCTTATTCTTCTCACAATTTTAAACTTAACTTTGGTTTCAGAATTCCTTTCTTCTTGACAAACTGTTTACTCGTGAGAACAAGGCTGGAGCTGTAGGAATAAGAAGACTCCCTAAAAAGGTGCAGATATGTGTTTTATAAAGGGAGAGCTTTCTAGTTTCTGATGGGAAGAGAATTCAGGCACTGAAAGAGCTCCTTTGGACAGTGTTCCTCAGGGAAAATGTATCCTTGGCATTGGGATCTTTCAGCTGTACTGGACAAAGCTAGTCAGAGGTCCAATTTGCACCAAGATCCTTTAATCAGCAATATGCAATGGTATGAAGCATTACAAAATTCAAACTATCTGATTTTTTTACCACTTAAATGTTTTAAGGTAAAAATTTCTCAGGTTGTACATGCAGACCTGAACACCAAAGTAGGACACCAGACTGCTGTGGAAGTACTGTAAAGTGAAAAATCCAGTTGTGCCCATCATAATTATTACATGTAACTTAACTCTAAATGGGATCTTTTGTGTCACTGCCTATCTCTTAGAACACTGAAGAACAGCTATCAGTTACAGAGAAAACTGAAAGGCGGGTTTTGATGTTTTTTTTTACTTGGTCTTCCCTCCAAAGCTCTTATCACCTGCAAAAATGTATGACAAGTCCCTGCACTCTCTAAATGGTCACTTTTGCCAGTTCTTCCATCAGCTTCCATCACAACAAGACCTGATGTGTCATTGCCCAACAAGTGAGCTGCATTCTCAGTGTTCCTCTACAGGAGAGCATTACACTACCCTAATATTACACCATCAGATAGGTTTGTCTTGTGGAAAACTTAAAACGACCGAAAAAGAGGGAGAGGTGAAGAAATAGAAGCTCAAGTCAAACAAACTTATCCTGAATGTCTCAGCATCTGGCAGGGAATCAGATGGGTGAGGAATGCTCCTGTATTTAACTTCTGCTGCTTGCTGGTATTTTCTTTTACAGGCAGCACTACAGACAAGGCTTTTCTTTTCCTGTTTGTAGAATACAAATTGGCTCATGGTAATAGGCTTGTATTACAGATCACATAGTTACACTTCCCCATTGGATTGAAGGGATGTACAATCTCCTACCACCCTTTAGCTAAGAGACATAATCAGATCCAATCTCAGAGTAGAAGAGTTTTCATGCTGTACAAGAACCACAGTCCTTAAACAGAAGTTTTCCACTGAGTTTGTGGTAGGCACAGCTTCCATCCCTCTGAAACCTTCACCCTTGCTCCAAGTACATGCAAGTGAAAAAATGGCTGAAATACGACACTCCTCTCCTCTGCAATGTTTCTTTAGCTTGAATCAAGTCAGCTAAAAATTTCATGTGCATAGTTGTCCAGTCCAACTTTGACCTTTCTCACCAGACAGCCTTTCTTACAGCCCAGCTCCCCAAATAAATAAAAGATTGAGCAATGCACAGCAAAGGTGCCCTTTCCTCTAGTCCTTGCTTGTTGTGCATCAGGACCTGGATATCCCAGTGTGCTAGCTGAGCACTGGTCCACACCCTGAAGTCTGAGTCCTTGGTCCTTGGCATCCTTTTTGGCTTGCTTAGCATTGAGGAACATCTGCTGTTGCTGTATTTTCTGCCTTGACTAAATCATCACTGATCATCTCAGCACGGAGCCGCTTGTAGTCAGTGTGGAAGAAGATGACATAGAAACAAGCCATAGCACTGCAGAGGCCAGCCAGCACCAGTACTGGAGCTGCAAGAAAGATACATTTTTAGGCAGTGAATTCACAATTCCCCATGGGTGCAGAAGTCTAGAAGTCAGCTCCCCAGAAACTGCAGAGAGTGACTGACCTCCTCCAAAGGGCTACGCATAGTGGGGCAAAAACAGTGTGGTAACAGAAAAATATTGCTTCACCTAACACTGGCACAGGAGGAGTATTTAGGTGGAATGTGGAAGATTTCCAGGACTCCATGTCCTGTATGACCCCACAGGTTGGAGGTCTTACACCAGTGCCACCAGTGCACACAGTGTCCTTGTGGGAATGTGTGTTTCTGTATAAATATATAAATATATACATTTGTGTGTTGGGGGATAGTGCAAAAATGTTACAATAGAGACTAAACCAAAACACTTGAGCTTCCTAGGAAAACAGGTCCTCACAGATAGTGCTTCTTGTTACATCATCTGAAATCATAAACTTTTAACTAAGAAAAAATTCTGTTGAAAGAACATCTTCTGAAGGAAAAAAAAAAGTTTATTTAAAAAACTATGCAACAAGGCCTGGAAGTAATTCTCATTCAAGCAGTGTCTCAAATAAACACCTCCATGCCTTTCTCCACAGATGTTCCTGCATTTATAAGACCATGAAAGAACCAGGAATGGGTACCTAATCTTGAGATCCAGTTCTGATCTGATGAAATGTACAATTGCAGACTCTCCGATCTCAAGCAAATTTCTTTTTTGGGGACAGCTATTATGAAGCCTTGATCCCTGACAGCTAGTGGAGCTCCCTGTTCTAGGGAATTTCTGCTGATCCAAGGAGGATATATTTAACAGATGATGGCCAGCCTTTGTTTATGGTATCCCCAGGATTTGGTATCAGGATTACATAAATATGAACCAGCTGAGAGATCAAGATCACAGTGTAGCCTGCAGCGAAAACACATTTGTTCATCTCAGTTGCTGTCTCTTTTCCTGACCAGCCAGGAAAGGAAGGGAAATCTGGAACAAGTCAGAACAAAGGTGTATGTTACAAACACAGGCAGTAGTGTGCGCAGAAGCAAGGGAGGTTGCTTTCAGTCAAAGCTGTTACAATATTGGCCTCCTACACTGCAAAGCAGTACAGATTGTATAACACATACAGTGTCTTTCCCTTAGAACAGCTGCTTTCTAGCTTGGTGAAGCTCAGGTCTCTGCAGAGTGACTAGAACAGTAATTTTAACCCACAGCCAGAAGTGGCATTCACGACACCTTAATGTTCTCCCAGTTTCAATATTTCAGGCTTGCTTTACCAGGAACAGCAAGGAGTGCAGCATTAGATTTGGAAAGGTAGAAAATCAGTAGGAATCAGCCTTGCAGGATCCCTCACATTGAGACCTGGAAAAGAGTGCAGAGCATACACAGGGTGCAACCAAGTGTCCAGTACCATTTGCCAAGGACTTACTTGTCCAGTCCAGGGCTCCATCCTGGTCAAGGGCACAGGTAGAGGATGGATCCTCAGAAACACGGATGGTGAGGGCTTGTAGAAGAATCATTAAAATCACACCTTCAACCTGGCTGTGGGGAGAAGCCAACATGCAGTCATGGCACCTGCCTGACTTACCAGTGCCGCAGATAAGCCCAGCTTCCCTAGTCAGAAGAAAGTGGGGCCTTTTTTCTGAAGCAGGGTCCTTCTACCAGAGAAAGCTACTGCTGGATTCCTCTGGTCCACTGACCCTGGCTCACAGGCACTTGGTTAACTGGCCTATGCTCACAGGATGTCTAGGTCAGCCTTTCTGCACATCTCCAGACACAGGGCCAGTGTGGCAGGATCCCTGTATACTCCCTCTGAAGGCAAGCAGGTGTTGAACAATATCTGTCAAAGAGCTGAGGTTTATTCACTGGGCAGAGACATGGAAATACCTCCCACTGCAGGACTGAGGATGGCTTCCGCCTCCTTATTCATAGCTGTCTGGCAGCAGCAACAAAGTCCACAACCAGTGAGAGATAACAGCCTTCAAAGGCAGTGTCTAATGCACCTCACTGACTGATGTTTCTTGCTGCTGCAGCTCCACTGGACACAAACATGTGGCACCATGTCACTTGTATCACTGCTTAGTGCTCCAA
This sequence comes from Neodrepanis coruscans, assembly GCA_013400695.1. Taxonomy (NCBI): domain Eukaryota; kingdom Metazoa; phylum Chordata; class Aves; order Passeriformes; family Philepittidae; genus Neodrepanis; species Neodrepanis coruscans. The sequence continues at coordinate 4,124 of VYZS01047409.1, forward strand.
CAAGTTATGCTGAATTTCAGAGCCAACTCTAGGCAGGTAAATTGACAATAGGATTGGGATTTAAATTGGATTCAATCTGCCTGCTTACCTTGCAACGAAAATCAGGCCTGTAGATGTGCCCTCTCCCACGGGGTAGGAGCACTCCACAGCCAGCTCCATGGCAATGGGGTAGATTGCAAAACCAAAGAAACCGAAGAGTGAGCTGGTGATGGCCAACACGATGGCCTGATGTCTGAACCGAGAACTCTGCAGGCAAAAAAACCAATACCAGAGTCTCAGTGTCAGTACTGTTACACAGAAAGTCTCTGAACCTATAACATGCAGAAAGTCCCAAGGGCTCACTGTTCTCGACAGTACATTTCCTACCTGTTCCTGAAATCAATTTTTTATCTCCAACCCTCTAGAGTCAACAAATGGCTACACAACAGAGAGTTATCTGCTGAATTGAAGAACAGGGAGAGAGGATCAGCAGAATTACCTGAAAAGCATTGGTGTGGTTCTACTACTGTAACTTGACATCCTGGTCAGTAACTTGCCAGGAGCATGTTCAACATGTTTCTAGCCACAAGTGAAACATACACCTTCCTCTTAATGCAAAGTAACGTTTTGGAAGTGGTGTTTGCATTGAGTAATGTGAGAATTCACTGAGTTGCTGCAGCTCAATGACAAGGAAAATCAGTCATACTCATTTTTGTAACATGGTTTTTAACATTAAAAAAACAAAAAGAAACACCCCACAAACTGAAAAGCAAACAAAAAACACCCAAAATATTTTAAAAACCTAGAGATCAGTTTAGTGCCTAGAATAGCCTTGACACTAACTTTGGAAGAATGAGCGTGACTTTGTTCAGGCAATGCCAGTAAAGATGAAGTATTTTGTAGCCACACTGCTGATTCTTCCTTCCTTTACCATGTAATAAATTCATACAGAGGAACGTGAGGTGTCTGTCCTGGCACAGCTGCAGGCCTGGCCTAGCTAAACTGGTAAAGCCAAGGAAAACTCCCTGTGCCTGAAATCTGAGTTCTGAAGCATGAAGGCATTTTTGTTCTGCTGTATGGGACAATGGCGAAGAAGAGAAGGGGAGGAGGGAGAGGTTTGTTTGTTGCTCATAACATAGCTTCTTGCTATGCTGCAGTTAGTGCTTTCAGTGCTTTATCTTGCACTCTAGCCCAAGGGCATAAAGTCTCCAGGTTGGCATTATGTCCTTGCTGAATTCAAATGTTCCCCTCTTCTGCCTCTCTCATCTTGTCCTCCTCAAGGAACAACTGCAGAACTATGCACATAACTAGGTCCTTTCTGCTAATGTTACACTCCTGACAGCCATCACTGTTAAAGGTAGGTATTGGGAAAACTAGAGCATTCTTGTTCACTTTTTTAAGAAGAATATTTAACAATTCATTCTATTTTGTAAAGAGTGGTCTTGGGAGTCAGTAAGCAAACATGATGACCCAGTGTAGGGAAGTACAACTAAGCCAATTTATTTATAACCTGAATCAGTCTGTCCCAGGCTCCACAGGGACTTTGAAATTCTCAGTAAAGGGTTTTTATTTAAAACATTCCCAGCCCAGAGAGATAATCCCAAAGCATAACACATGGCTTAATAAATATTGGTGATGACATCGAATGACCTTGGTTTAAATTGAGGATTTATCAGATGACAAAAAAAATAAGCCCACAGGTATGGCACAATGCAAGGGAGAACTCACCACTGCAAACAAGTTGCTGGCAAGTGCACTAAGACAGAAACAAATCTTGGTGGACTCTATGAACTTCCTTGTCCGGTCAACATACATGCCTAGTAGAAAAGCACCCAACAAACCACACACTGTGAACAATGCACCATTCAGGCCAGCAAAATCCTGGAGGGCAGAAGAATAAGTAATGAGAAACTAGAGCAGTTAGGAAAGACATTTGCATGTCACTGACCCATCTTCCAACTGACAGTGGTTCACTATTGAGGCAGGAAAAGCTTCCTTGCCCATTTCAGTAGCTGAGGCTGTCACAGGGCTCTGAGTAGCAAATAACAGGGTCCAGGTGATTCTACACTTCTGTGGGGACAGAAGGTGACACCACCCCCAAAGGATGCGAAATCTCTGCAAGCCTGTCAAGGGAGGTTGGGTGTACAGAAACAGCCGTTCCTCACCATTAAATATTCCAGTCTGGAGCCACTGGGCTCTTCAAGGGCAATCAGATGCTTTCTCCACACTGCCCTGGGACTTGCTGTTGTTTATAAATCCTCCTCCTGGCTGTTTTCTTGCCAGGGACCCGCACTGGCACACTCAAAGCATGTTAGATGATACACATCACCTGGCTGTGTTAAACTCTAATCAGAGAGGCAATGAGCAGTATCTAGGATAGCATACATGTTCTGTTGCCTGCAGTGATTATGCTTTGCTAATGCCACTTCTTCAGCCCCCTAGGAATTCAAATGCAAACAGGAATCCTGAAAGCAGAGAAGCTTTTAACAAATTTGGGTAAACATTCTTCTGGAAAGAAAGGGTATATGGAACAGCTTCTGTGGGCTAACGGCCAGGACAAGCCAGTCCCGCACAGATAAAACTACCATGATGTATAGAAAGCAAAGCTGACAAGTTTAAAAGGTTTCCAGTTAAAAGCCAATGGAATATACAAATGTGACATGCCTATGGAGTCCTGAGCCAGGTATCAGACCTGGGAGCTGAAGAGTGGGTGGACAGACACCAGATATGTGAATGTGCACACATGAAGAAGAGGTGTTCTAAGAGGACTCCCATGGCAATACAAGCAGTAGGACTAATTACAGCCTGCTGAGGGGAAACACATGAACTGAGGCAACCTCCTGCTACTACAGAGATAGCAGGAGGAACCAACTGTGCATATACTGTGCTGAACTGTAAAAGCAGCACCTAGGCAGTGTCACAGGAAGGATATGGAAACAGCTGTCACAGTACTTGTGACTTTCTCTACTGTCCTGGTTTCATGTAAGTCTATGCAAAGAGGAAAAGGTGCTTGCTTTCATCTTCACTTTAGGGCCTACCTGGGCCCCATTCTACTGTGGGATAGGTGACAGAAGGCTGCATAAACATCAGTGCTCTGGGGTGCCTTAGGAAAATCCCAATATTCTTTTTTCCTAAAAGATTTTTCATTTGTAAATGGAAGCCTGGTCACTGGCAGTAATGAAAATGCAGGTCATCCATTACACTAAGAAATTGGCTGTGTTCCAGATTAATGTACTGCTTAATCTGTATTAGATAATGTGACCAAATAAGGTATGAGACTGGAGCATATTTAGGTGTCTTCATTTTGCTCTGAGTCCCTTATCAGGGAAAATCATTTTGATTGCATCATAGATGATGTGGACACTGGGGAGGAAAGGAGGAAGACTCACATTTGAATATCCGTTTTCACAAAGGATCTGTTCTAGCAGAGCAGAAAAACAGGTGAACATCCCAATTCCTCCTCCAAAACACACTGCCAGGATGATGTATGGCTTGTTTCTCAGGAGCTAAAAAAGAAGTTTATGTAAATAAGTGAAGGGAGAAAAAGGGCCTAACTGTGACAGTAGACTTGAGGGTCAGCAGCTCTGACTCCACAATTGAAAATGTTGACAAGGCAACCCTGTGATTATTGACAAAGTATGGCTCTCTCAGTTCAGCCAGAGGGCAAGTTAAAATGGGGACCATGTAGGAAGAAGGATCTCTTCATTGCCCAACTTCTTTCTTGGCTTTGCCATGTGCTGTCCTACCTTTTACCACATCTGTTCAGTAAGCTCAGGTTGTGTGGTCCTCTTGGAGCAGCCTAGGTGTGCCTGTTTAAGCCCATAAGCCATCTGAATGGCAACCAGCCCACAGCTGAATGGACAGACAGCATCTCTTGCAGCTTTGCTGTGAGCAGCTTCCACTTACTGAGGAAGGAGGGGATCCTGATCTCCTTCAGATGGTTTTCCATGGCAGGTTTGGGGGAGTGGTATTCAGAGTCTGCTTTGTAAGCAAATTCCTCAGCATATCATCTGGCAGGTCTGCATCCCTCACTCCAGCACCACACTGTCTGTGCTACAGCACTTACCATTTTGAGCCCGGTGAAAAACGGCTGTGAGTTGGAGTTAGTGGCACTGGCCGAAGGAGGTGTTGGAGGAACCTTCTCGTGAATCCCCAGAGTTGCTAAAGCACAGGCTGTAACTGGCGGGATGGCATAAACACCCAGCTACACAACATAAAGGCAAGACAAGTTACCAGTCTTTTCAGCTACAATGCCTCCAAACAAATAAATCAGCTGGACCCAAATTAGCCCAGCTGACTGATAAAAGCAGTTTTCATTTACCATTAATGGAATGTGCTTTCCTTCAGGAACTAGTGCAGGTGACAACAAGTTTGCTATAAGAATGCCCAAGGGATTGGCTGGAACAAAATAAAAGAGAGACATTTTTTCTATGCAGGTAGTCCACATCATGTCTCCATCCATACGATCTGCCAGCACCAGAGCTCCAGTGTGCAGCAGCATAATGAGCAAGGACAGAACAAGGCACATATAGGGAGAAACCAGGAAGGAAACATTTGGAGAAGTTGATTGCATGGTTTTACTGGTCCTTACTGTTGCCACATCTGTTCCCTCACCCCCATAAAGTTCATTCTATAAAACTATTTCCCTAAAACACCTAACTCCTGTAAACTGTTTTTCATCTAGGAACTATGAGTTCTCACTCTCACAAGGCTGCCTTAGTAAATGTCAAGCTGAAGGGACAAAATTAAAGTGAATGAATCCATGTCATCTGTCTTGGCATTACAGAGAAGGAGTCACAAACCAAGATGCTTTCCCTTCTTTATGTCCCTATGCCATTAGGCACATACACATTGTGTATAAGAAGCCCCTGAGGCTTCTTGAGGTTGAAGCTTCCCCTGGCTCAGCTGGCATCAGAGATGCTCTATTTCTTTCAAAGCTTAGGGGGTATGCTTAAGATTTGGGGAATTCACTCTAGCTAGGTAGCTGGATAACTTGGAATATTAAGGGCCAAGAACAGCCTGTGTTTCATATGTTTGCATTCTTCTGTATAGACAAGTAGAATAGTAAGTCAAAACCTAGTTAGGCTTCCAGGCCTACCACGGGCTGGCCTGGAGTGGAAATAGGTAACAAGGAACCATCCTGTTGAATGTTTAGAAAACATAGTAGTAAGACAGACTTTAGTTAGATGATATGAAGGGTGGGCACTCTGAAGGTTATAAAAATACAGATATTGATATGATTTTCCTCTTTTGGATCATCAATGCTGCCAGTAAAGCTGTGCTCTCCCTTCATTGCTTGTTTGTCTCAATTCTCTTATCTTGTCTTCAGGCAACAGATTGGCATCCGAGGTGGATGGAAAAAAGGCCTTGGATTCATTCCTGAACCAAGCTCCCAAAAATCCAGGAAAAGGTGGAGACAGCTTTTACAGGTGATCTTCAGAGCCCTTACCTTTTTAAGTTTGGTTTTTACCCCTCTGTTTCTTCCTGTGGAGGGAGGGCTGCTTGAGTGTGGTTTTGAACCTCCCAGCCAGAGAAGAAGAGAAAGTTGGTAGTGAGAGGTCATAACGGGCCCTTCTCAGCTTTCTCTCACAAGTTCACGTTTGAGGTGGCCGAGGCTGCTGTGTGCTTGTTTTGAAGTTTAGAAGTTCTAAGTTCAGGTTTTGTCTCAGCTAGAATTCCTTTCCCTGCCTGGTTATCTGAAATATAAGCCATGTGGGGTAAAGGGTGAAAATCCCCAGAGATTCCCCTTTGGGCCTGATTCTGCAGCACTGGCATGAGCAAATGTCACTCCTATCTTCATGAAAGGCAAGAAGGAGAATTCAAGGAACTCCAGGACGTTCAGTTTCACTTTGATACCTGGGGAGGTCATGGAACAACTAATGCTCACCACCATTTCCAGGCACACAAAGGGCAACAAGGTGAAAAGAAAAAATGTTTAACTTATATAGTAGCTTTTATATAGTGAAGTGACTGGATGGATGCATGCATGCATCGATGGATGAGGAAAGGGCATGCAACACTGTCCCCGTAAGAATCTTGCAAATAAGCTGATGAAGAACTGGCTAGATGAGTGGACAGTGAGAGGAACTGAAAGGCAACTGAATGGCTGGGCCCAGAGGATTTTCATCATTGACATGAACATGGAGGCCAGTCGGCAGTGATGCACCCCAGCGGTTGATACAGGGGCCAATACAGTTTAACCTGCATGACAGGACAGAGTGCACCCACAGCCAGTTTGCAAATTATGAGACACTGGGAGGAGTGGCTGATAAAAGAGGTATCTATGCTGCCATTCAGAAGCACTGCAACAGACTGAAAAAATGAGCAGAGGAGAACCTTGTTAAGTTTAACTGAAGGAAATGTAATGTGCTGCACCAGGAGAAGAAGAATAATGCCATCCACTAGTACCCCTTAAGACTCACCAACTGGAAAGCAGTTCTGCAGAGAAGGACCAGAAGAGGCGTGGGTGGGTATCAACTTGACCCAAAGCCGGCAACACAACCTTGTGATAAAGAAGACCACCATCATTCCAGCCTCTGCATTAGGCAGAGCGTTATCATCAGGAGGTGCTTCTTCCCCTCTATTCAGGACTAGTGAGTGTATATCTGGAGTACTGTCTCTAGTTCTGGGGCTCTCAGTGTGAGGGAGACAGGAATTTACCGGTCCAGAAAACGGACATGATTATTAAGGGACTGTCTGGAGTTTCTGTCATGTGAGAAGATGCTAAGATTGCTGGGACTGATCAACCTCGTACTGCAAAGCAGCTTTGCAGAGAAGGACATGGGTTCCAGGTGGACTGCAAGTTGATCATAAGCCAGCAATGCACCCTAGCAGAAAGGTGTCCAACAGCATGCTGGGCTGCATTAGGCAGAGTGAAACACACTGATCCTTCCCCTCTACTAAGAGTTGGTGAGAAACATACAGAGTGCTGAGTCCAGTGCTGGGTTCCGAGCAAGATACTGTGGTAATGAAGCAAGCCCAGGCAAAGGCCAAAGACATGACTAAGGGACTGGAACATCCATCGTACCTAAGGACGCCGGGACAGCTGGGACTCTAGCCTGCAGAAAAGAACCTGCTCAGCAATCATAAAGATGGAACCAGACATTTCTCAGTGGTGTGCAAAGCCTATCACAGGAAACTCTACATGAATATAAACTTCTTTACTGTGGTAGTGGTTGAGCACTGAAACAAGATGTTCAGATAAGCTGCAATACCTTTATCCTTGTTGAGAGTCAAAACCTAACTAGGTATAAGTCTGGGCAACCTGATCTAGCCAGCCCTGTTTGAGCAGGGGGTTGGATGAGATGATCCTAAGAGGTGCCTTCCAACCTTGTCTGTTCTACAGTTCTGCTGAGGCATCATTAATAGTGCCATAGCACACAACTGTAGCATTTCTGCTCTGTGCTTGTGACAGTACTAACTTATAATGCTGGCAAAATATCACCTGCTACTAAGTACATAGACACAATTGAACAGGTTTCCAGGGAAATGGATTAAATCTTCCCTGTTTGGGTAAAATGCAACTACACACTGTAGGGAACTGTCTGCAAACTAGTCAGCTGTTTCCATGATCTATCGACATGCTGATGCAGTTTCAGAAGGCATAGATGAGGTTTGGAAATGTGAGCATTGGGCTATATTGGAAAGGACTAAAACTATTTGAGTAATTTACATGGTTTTAGCTGTCTTCTTTTCCTGAGAAGAGGAATTATATGAGGCTAGGCAGTGGATGAAGCAGAGGTCACTCAAGTGGACTCAGACAAAATTTTCTACTTCTAACACAGGAGAAGTACTCATGGTTTTCACGGGAGGTGAGTTCTTGGCCTTGCACTGTTTCTCTGTGAGTAAGTCTCTACAAGTGATGGGTAGGACCAAAATACAATAAACACTCAAGAGCTGAGTCATTAATCACTACGACAGCTGACTCACTGTGATTTCAACAGCTCAGCAGGATTCTGGGTGCAGCAAGATCCTGGGTGCAAGGTCCGTATTTGTCACAAAAGCGTGGGGAAGTCTACCCACTAATAAGAGGCTGTATGACCAGTTTCTGTGGAGATCACTGATATTCACCATACTGGAATGCTGAGTGCTGCTCTGGCAATTACACAGGAAATGGGTATTGATAAATCGAAGGAAGATAAGAGAAAAAGTTCATGTGAGCAACAGGAAGACGTGGAGACAAGTGGGAAGAAGCAAAGAGAAACATGGCTGTAAAGTGACTGGGTGGGAGCAAAAGAGAAAAAGAGATTAAAAGCTGATTCTGTGTGTAACTACCTGACAAACAGGTGCAATAAGACTGAATAGCTGGGGGATAAGGAACATTCAGATGAGAAGTAACATGTTGACATTTGCCAGTAACATAATTAACCACGGAATAAATGACTGGGGCTGTGATAGATGCCCCTTCTAGGCAACATTTAAATTTTCTTGAAATGAAATCCTGATTTGGTACAGCAGACATGGGTGTAAACAGGCATTATAAATGGAAGCCCTCTGTACAGAAGTCTGCAGGTGTTGCAGCAGACAATAATCACAGTACATTCAGTCCACACTCCGATAACCCAACATGGTAGAGGACTGAACAGGTTTAGGTCTTGAGATTCTACTGTTCCTTGCCCTTCAGTTTTGTTCTTACCATAGTTAGATCCATTTGGTCCTGTAAAGACTAAGGATGTTATATGAAAGAAATGCTCTTTGGCGGCTTTGTCTGCTCTCTCACTTAAAAAGAACAAGTTTTTTGTAGGCTAGGGTCCTTCAAGGCAGTGCCCAATGGTTCTTGGTGGTACTTGTATGGTGCCACACTGACAAGAGAGCTCCTTCTCCAGCAGGGAAGGGGAAAGTCTGTCTCAGCACTGGGAAACAAGATGAATCAATCTGGCCCACCCTATTCTAATAGAGGCAGTGCAAAAAGAATTAATTTGTTCTGACATCGTAAATGCATTCTTGCCTAACAACATTGCTCATGCTCTAGGCTTGCAAAAGTATTGGGAAAGTTTTAAAGGCATGCTCCTGTACTGCACTTTTCCCCATGCCTATCCCTTCTTCATAACTCCAGTGCAAGAGAGGGAAGGCAGCTGTTGGCTGTTTCGATGGAAGGATGGATGGAGCTCGCACACACATCTAGTTACTGTCAGATTTCCCAGCTGGAGCTACTGAGCCAGCCCAGTTTCTGGTGCACCTCTCAAGTCCTTGGAGAAAAGAGGAAGGGATTTTTTTGGCTGCTGGCTAAAATGTCACATGAAAGGAGGAAACAGGTCTTGACAGTATCCTGTCTCTATATGGGCCCAAAGGAGCCAAGAGAGGAATGAGACTAGAGCAAGTTTATCTGGTGCCTCTCCTCCAGCTTTCCAGTGCTTCCAGGCACTTACCAAGCCAGGTGTGGTTTCTGTGTGGGTAGTCCTGCCATTTAGCATCCTCAACATGTTTGTGTGGCTAGCCAAGGACATTTTATCTGTGTATGCATACATAGCTATTAGGAATATGTGTTTAGCATTGCTACTGAACAAACTGGTGGACAAAGCTGCCACAGCAGTCTTATCTCTATTTGGCCACTGAGGCCATTGGCACTACATGCAATTTGGACATCTTCCTAAGAAGCTGAAAATTTAAGGCCACTATAGATTTAATACTTAGTAATATTAAGGGCTGTCCCCAACCTCTATGATATTCAGGCAAAGATGGTAACTTCATCATGGCACAGGTTAGTTAGGAGCCTGGTAGACTTACTCTGAATATTGCAGCTGGATGTAGCTTGGAACCACTTCTTGATCCCCTGTTTTGTTGCACATGGCTACAAGACTCTTGGGTGGAGCTGTATTTGCAAGGGCAAATGGCTGCAGTACAGAGGATTTCCTCTGCCTGCTACCTCTGAAAAGCAAACAAAAGCAAAGCAAGTTCTGGGATGCAGCAATATTACTTTGAAGCTATCACTTACACATTGATGCAATCATATTTGCTGTTGCTCTCTGGTGGTCTGGGAACCATAGTGCTGCCAGCTTTGTCGGTGAAAAGATGATAAGAGGCTGTGCCAGCGCAGAGAGGCATTGCCCAATAAACAGGTACCAGTAACTCTGGGAACCCAAGCTCAGGAACTTCACAACGCTGAACATCCGGGTGATGCTACCCATCATGTTCAGCCACGCACTCAGGATCACCTGCAGCAAGCAGAAATAGCCAGGGTTTGTTGTGCTGAAGCCTGAAGGGCAGAACCTTTAGCAGGGTCTTGGATGCACTACAGGAGGCACTGGGTGTTTTTAATCATTGCCTGAAACCCATCCCCACTCCTCTGAGCCACTGCAATGTGCTCCTGATCCAACAGTGAGTTACCTGCCTCTTTAGGGAGCAATGTGGCTGTCTTGGCCCCATATGAGAACTATGTAGCTTATGTAAGAGAGCAGATACTGGCATGGAATTGATGAGAAATCCAAAGTTTGCTAATTACGCCCCGTTGGCAAGTTTGTGCCATCACTGACATTTTGCTGTGACAATCCAAAAATCATGGCAATGAATCATCCAGCATATGGATCCAGCATACCACTTGTATGCTAGTGTTTCAGTGCCACATTCCACAACAAAATTTCTGGAATATTGTGTAGAGATCCCAAGCTAGCTTAGCAGAGACCAAGCTCTGAACTGACAGGGGTCTCTTCCTTGCATACTGTCCTGCTGCTCCTCAAACTGGTCCTGCAAATGAAATAGCTCTACTAACACTTTTCCATATCAGATCCTACCCAATTACAACTAGCTCTTCACAGAGTCAGCCCACAGCATCTATCCATGTCTGTTGGCTAAAATAATGAAAACTAAAGCTGGAAAAGGCAAGTAGGGGTATGACTTTAGTCTGACTTTTCCCACTACTCTCCTCAGAGTAGGGTTATCACCTCAGAGGTGATGTGACAGTTGTTACTGAACGAGGATAGAGCTCTCAACATCCTCATCATCTGCAGCATCTGGCAAGACTCCTGTTTAAAGCATGCATGTTAGTGCTTTGTGCATCTGCTCTCTCTAGGTGAAACTTTCTCAGGGAAACAGAACACTTCTACTCACAGCACATCGGAGCCCAACACTGTCGAGAACCCATGTTGCTACCAGACCAAATGGGATGGAGATGAGGAGGTACACTATTGAGAGCCAGTTGACCATCTCCAGGGAAATGTGGAAGTAGGCAGCTGTCTTATCAGCCACTGGAGCAAACGTTAGCCACACCTGCAGAGTAGAGAGCAAACTGGGTAAGCATGAACACCTCCAATAGAACAGAAATTCCGCATACCCTCAAACCGAGCTGTGAAGGGACTCACAATCTTCATCTCTCCTTGAAATCAGGATTTTAAGGTTGGTAGTTGTCGTAGGGTTAGAAACCCGAAAGTAAAAACGGCCGTTTTCCCCCCCACACCTGCTCGGCACCATGAAGCAGCCGGAGCTGCGCTGGGGCAGGCTGTGCAGCCATGCTACCGCTGCCCGTGCCGCTGTCCTGGGTGCCCCGGCCGAGCCCCGGGGTTTGGGGGGGCCCGAGCCGGGCACGGTGGTCCGAGCCATGATCGGCCGGCGCGGGCCCAGCGGATCGCCGCCTCTGCCACCCCTCCGTCTCCCGGGCGCGATCTGCTCAGGGAATTCAGCCCGCCAAGTTGTGGTCGGCCAGCACGAGTTCGGCGAGTCTCCTGCCTCTGCCCCCCCACCTCTGCCCCTGGACGTCCATTTGCCGGGGAGCGCGTGCCACGATAGCGGCGGCGGGAGTGGCGGCGGCGGGGGCCATGCGGGGCGGCGCGGAGGGAAGCTGTCGTGCACGCCAGTTCTTGGGGCTCGTCCCCGGGCTGGTGCTCATGCAGGGGCGCTTCCTCCGCCTTTCCCTGCGGGCCAGGGGGAGCGGGGCCGGGCCGGGCCCTGCACAGGGCGGTGGCCCAGCGGCGGCCACAGCGGAGGCGGCAGGGCTGGCTCCTTTCCTGCGGTAGCGCGTGCTGGCGGCGATGATGGCGGCAGCGGCAGCCGTGGCGGCCGCGGGACAGTGGTGAGCGGCGTCAGCGTCTGGCGGGAGCGGCGCGGGAGCCTGGCACGGC
>VYZS01047409.1:16283-27787 GCA_013400695.1 Neodrepanis coruscans
GGGTCCAGAGACCACATCTCTTCCTCCATCAGCACTAAATCCCTCCTTGGGCTAACAAAAAGGGAGGGAGGGGGTTGCGCACGGTTTTATAATTTTCTTGAGTTTTCTCCTTCAGTCAAAGCCGGGCAGAGGCTCGCGGCTAAGGGGATCCTCAGACCAAGTGTTTTCCTCTAACTACCCCGGTGTCTCGCCGGGGCCCAGAGAGAGACAAGCACTATCTCCAGAGCGTCCTCACCTCAAAAACGGGCCCTGGGAAACTTAATTTGTTTGTCTGTTTGCACTTTAATTGTCGGGTTTTTCTGTGTATGCGAAATAAACTGTGATATTTGTGTGTTTTCTTCATTTTGGGGTGTGTTTGTGACTTCTCTCAGAGTCTCTGGTCCCAAATCGCTGAATTTGTGGTAAAACCACCACAGGAGTAAAAACTGAGATCTCCAGTATCTGCAGTTACTTGGCCCAGAGCACCCCATTCATTTCACCGAAAAAGAAGAGGTCAGTACCTTTTTTTATCCCTGTGTTGAATATGTTGATCCTGATGCACTTGTTTACCTGATGTAAAACACGAGCAATCCTTCAATGTCAGCATAAATAAAATAGAGGCTGCCACCTCCTCTCCGCAACTGAAAGCCTCAAACTCGAACAGGTATTTATGGTTCCATTGTTAATGCCTTGATGTGGCTGTGTAAGTATAACTTTGCTATGCGTTAGCAATGAAATACATTATTCTATGCCTTCCTATATACACTCACTATTTTAAAAAGGGCTAGAAATTTGCATTATTCAATGTATCAGAACATGTAACATGGAAGATACACACAGAAGAGGTAATTTAATAACTATTTGTATTTTACTCCAGTGCCATATCTGAAAATATCTCCCTAAATCTTGTTTTAGGTGCTGGTTTCACAGTTCCTGTCGGTTTCTGGTTTCTTCAAATCAGATCCTGAGATGATGTTTGCAAGAAAGAAATGAGGCTACTATCCCAAATTTGAGGATATTTCTGTAGAGTCTTTGCAAAAATGCCTCATGATGCCTTTTAAAAAGACTGGCTTCACCTGAGAATAGGTTTCAATAATATGGATGTAAGCTACTCCACTGTTAGAAGACGATCTTTTTGTAGAAATGTGAACAAAAACTTCAGCTATAGTTTTCTACAAAAGAACTTCAGCCACTCTTGCTTTCCAGGTACTCTTCTCTGCCATCAGAAGCTTTCTCTTCACAGCCTGCATCCTGCAGACAAGATCAGCTGCATTGTTAATGTGTAACTGAAACAGGGCCTGGGTAACCTCAGGGGAAGGTGTGTCCTTACACCCTATTCCTTATTTCCAGTGTTCAATTTTTTTTGCTAGAGACCATAAAAACTGACATATTAGACAGCTGCAGAAGGGGAGATGGACTTTTCTTCTTCCTAGTGCCACTGTATAAGAATAGCCACATGCAAGTCATTGGTTAGCTAGGCTTTTCTCCTAGCAGGCATGTAATGAGTAAATGGTAGTAACAGAGAAGTTATGAATGGATTATCAATGACCTTGCAAAGACTCCTAGCATCAGCCCTTTCCTCTTCTCTGGAAGAAGCTGACATACTGTATCTCTTGCATTCAACTCAAAGCACACATCACCAGGCTGGGCTCAGAGACATCCATGCCAAAGATCTGGCAAGGGACGTATTTGGTATTTACTCAGATTCTACAGTTAGGCAGATAAAGATGCTGGGTGCTGAAGGAAACTACTCTTATACAACAAGGAGGCTATCCCAGATCACTTCCAGATATGCATCAGACTGGAATGGGAATGTGAACGTTTAATGCCAATGTAACTGTTTAGATATTACAGGCATCACTAAGGTGTGAGCATTAGTTTGATTATGGGATGCTAAATTGCTGTAAACAAATCCCAGCTGTGTATTTCCAGAAACTGCAATTCTGTTCCTCACTGCCTTCCACATGGGAGCGGTGGTGATAAAACAGTGTAATTAAAGATATGATACATTTTGTAAGCCAGCTTCAGGTACATTTTCACCCCTCCTGGTCCTCTCCACAACATGCTCACCCATGTATGACATCATTAGGAGTGATGCCACAAGCCAGAGCAGAGCATTTCGTGTTGATTGCATGTGTCCATGCAAGCTCGGATCAAGCACTTCAGCACATTTACATTAGACCTAGTAAAACCATACCTTACTGAAAACCAAGTATGTGGGCTGCCCTGTCCTTTTATCCTGAACAAGAACTCCGGTTCTACCATATGTGTGTGAGAGCGCAGAAGGTAAAAAGTTGTCATCTATCCAAGCCTGATCTTGTTCCTCAAAATAGGAAGTGGGTTTCTTCATAAGTCTGGAGAGAAAAAGTATATTTCATTGTTTACCATGTGTTGCTCTAACACAGAAATTCAGAACTCGGCCATGAAGCTCAAGGTGGCCACCACCAAATACCCTGGCAACAAAGAGACGGCCCTGTGGAATTTTGCCAACACAGGGAAAGAGCAATTATGCCGCCATCCGCTTTTGTTTTTCCCAGATGTGATAACCATCCACATTAGTCAGTAAGCTCTTCTGAAGCTTACTAGGAAGCTCGAGCCCTTATCCTACGTGTTTTTCTGAAACTCTGTACTGCCAAGGCTGGTATTTACACAGGGTCTGCTCTGATACAAGTCCTCAGGCAGAACAGGTAAAAAGGATGCAGTTCTTTCTTGGTGAGGTCATAGCCCTGTAACATCTAAAGATGCAGAATAGAGACAGAGAGAGGTTCCACTCTCCTTTACTCCCCAAGCTTAGCTTTGGCCCACCACAACCACAAAATCACAGATATTCAGAGTTGTAAGGGTTCCACAAGGATCACTGAATCCAACTCTGAAGTGAATGGCTGGTATCAAAGCTCCCTACTGTAGATCACAGCAACAGATGCAGAAGTAAGGAGAATGCGTGGGGTTATAGGATGCCAGCCCCCAAAATCTCATTGCTTCTGGGATAGAACAAACAGAACAACAGACATCACTGTTGTGGCATGGTTGTTCAGTCCTTACACTTGCTCTGTCTCTGCACAAGCCTCACTTAGTGGAAATATGCCCCTGTGATCTGGTTAAGTGGCACTCAGCTCCATTGCTCAAGAGGCCACAGAACCAGAGGTCAGTGTGAGGTGCAGAAGGCATCAAGAGGAATCCGTGTTACACTCTGTGATGCTTCATCCATGTCCACATGTGTTTCTCTGAAGACAGCCCAACAGATGTCACAATGTTAATTCCTGACTGGGATGGTGACAAGCAATTTTCATTGACCTGCTAAAGCTTATGTCCCTTCATGGCTATAATTAACTAAATCTTTCATCAAACTTTGACAAAATTCCCAACTTGAACAAGTTGGAGTGGATGATGTTAGAGGTCAGCAGCAGTCCGCTTTCTGGGTCATGGCATGTTAGCTCAAAAAATTTATACAGAAGCCCACACAGAGCCACTAAAGCACAGGGACTCGACTTTGAAGACCAAACAGATACACTGAGTTTGTGAGCCCAATCCCCTAATACTTAGCAAACTACTTCCCAGCATAATCTCAGATTTTGCAGTAGTTGTTCTCAAATGATAGCTTCTCCTATAGTATAATCCAGTATCATTGGCTATGTTCACACATGCTGTAGACCGTAGTTATACCACAGCACACGCTCCTCATTATAAAAACTTGTGCCCTACACAGCAGCACAGCAGCTGAGGAAGTGCACAGAAGGTCCTCTGAAGGCCTGAAAGCCTGTTCTGGCTTGCATGACAGTACAGCTACAGCTCCCACTGCACACAGCTGGCTGACTGGGGAACCATGCCCCATCACTAGAAGAAAAGGACAGAATCGTTTTCTACCTGGAGTCTTACATCCTTAATTACAGGAGGGCCCCCGTCTACACCTTCTTTAACAGTGGAATATGTAGGACTACCAGGAAAAGCAAGGCCACTGACAATCAAACCACCTGATTGCTACAGATGTTGAAGGGGTACTGGCTCCACTTTCTGCTCTGCCTCCATTTGCTTTAACCTTCTTCTAGCTGACATTTTGTTTTCAGTTCTTCTGCACCTCCCAGAGACTGTCTAGTCTCTTCTCCATTACCTGAGGCTTAATCTCCATTAAACGGGGCTGACAAGAAAAATGGAAAGGGACTCTTTGCAAGGCACATAGTGGCAGAAAAAGGGAGACAAAACAAGGATAGATTTAGATTAGATATTAGGAAATTTACTGTAGGGTTGATGAGACATTGGCACAGGTTGTTCAGAGAGGTTACGGATTTCCAATATCTGGAGGTGTTCAAGTCCAGGAAGATGGGGTTCTGAGCAATCTAGTCTAGTGGAATGTGTAATCTTTAAGGTCTCTTCCATCCCAAACCATTCTGTGATTCTATGATCATGACTCAATGATAATTGCAAACCTGCATGAGCATTCCTGTAACCAAGAACAGGTTACAGCTGTTTTCATCCTCATTCCATTTCTTCTGTTGCTCTTTCTGATACCCTTGTAAACGCTTAACTGATTCTCAGATATGGAAACAGCCATCTTCCTACCAGAATTAGCTCAAACCCTCTCGTTTTCCTCCTGCTCTCATTCTCTAACTCTACCTTCTTCTGGTTGAGTTCTTCCACCCTATTGCCTTCACTGTTTACATGCCTACACACACTCTCGAGGACCTATTTCACCTAGAGTACCCAGTGTCCCTCCACGCATTCCAAGGGAGTCCAATGTTCATCCTCCCTCCCATTTCTTCAGAAGGTTACTAATGAGCTATGAGACACCAGTTTTCTATCTGCAATGGTAGCAAGATGTCTGAAGGTAGGACTCCACAGAGTCTCTACACCTTGGTAAGCAACAGGCATGAGCTGCAGATGGCAGCATACATAACACAGCTCCAGGACTTTCAAAGCTCAAAGAGCAGTAAGATATATTGAGGCACAGCCCCGCCAGAAGCAGTATCAAAAATGTTTTTCAGGAAAGGCAAGTGGGTGATGAATGCCTACTCTCCTCACCAACAAAAGAAGATTCGAAAAGTGAAAAGCAAAGTATTTGCAGAAAGGCAAACATTTGCAATCAGATAGGGTGGAAATTAGGCTGTTTTGCCATGAGGTGGTATCAGCTAGCAAAGGTTGCTTTTCATTGTATACTCATAGGTTATAGCAGAGTTCTGGGTAGCAATGCCCCTGTAATACCTTTCATGTACAATTTTAAAAGGAGGAGCCAAGGGGGATGTATTGCATGAAATGTGAACTTCAGTTTTGTAACAGGCACTGGCACAGCTCCCCAATTCCCAGTCTAGCATGCTTTTTCTCATGCACGAGGACACTGTTTAGAAGGTGATGTACCATGTCTTTCTGTGACATGGAGGCTGCCTCCTTTCTTTCTGAGATGAGGCTATGAAGCTTTGACATCACAGTCCTCATCTTCAAGATTAAAATGGCCACACAGTCTGGAAACAGCCCCTGGCCTCAACTGAAGGCACCCATGCTGACACGGGAGCCTAGGACATTGGGACAGAGGCATGATATTCAGCAAAGGTCAGTTCCTTGCTGAGATGTCTCTTTTAGTTCTCAGGAGAAGTAGCAGGACAAAACAGCCAGGCAGCAGAAGCTCTGTGTGCATGCCTATTTACAGGGCCACTGCTGAAGCAGATGGCTATGGGAGAGGAGCTTATGCACCCTGACCTGGAGCATGCCAGTCTCCACTTGTGCAGCTCTCCTTCCTCTCTCAAGTACACTAAGAGCTGGTGTAAGTTCTCCAGCTGGTGAGTCAGGAGCTACTGGGTGAAGCGTGAGTTAGCTCTAACCACCTGCTCCCCAGCTCCTCCCCAGCTTGCTCACAATGACAAGCACAGAAAAGGGCAGTAAACACTCTTTCATTTTTCTGTGCTTTTCTGTGTCCACAGTGTAAAGCAAGAAAAAGGTCCTCCTATGAAACACAAACTTCCCACCTGTTTGGCTTCACAGGAAGGAAGCAAGAATGAAGGAGGTATTTGCTTCAGCAGCTGTGAACACACCACAGATACTCTTAAATATTAAGTTTTTTGGATGAAAAAAACACACTTAAAACCAGAGCATCAGTTTGGCAAAACAAACATAAGGAGATACCACAAGCAGAGTTCTGTTACCCGTCACTAACAGTGCTGCAAGAGACAGCTGGGAATAAATCATCTAAGCTCTCTTGATCTAAATAGATCTAAATCATCTATCCTCTCTGCCCAGGATTTCAGGCAGCAAGTGAACTATGGTGATGTCTGCTTATGGCCTTCTTAAGATAAGGCAGAGGTTTGTTTCTTACACTACAGTGTCAGCTAGAAATTCCCAGAATAGCCATATTTAGGAAATGAGAACCAACTCCTGCTAAGAGAGTACCCACTTTGTGCAGCAAGGAAAGAAAGAGGCTTTCATCCTCAGGTAGGTAACAGAGGTACGAGTACGGGGCTATTTATCATTGGTGTAAAAGCCTCCATTATAATATTAATCCCACTGTGCTCTAGTTAATGGAGGGATTTCACATGATGATATAGAACGGGAGGATATAGGGAAGAGTGCCCCTTTCATCACCACATGGTCTGTCCTGGCTTTGCTCAATCATATACCCTAAACCAGACTGACCTAAGAAATACTCCTTTCTGAATCTGCCTTCCTGCATGACCAAGTGTTTTTTTCCTGCAGTTAAGCTGCTTCTTCCTTGTCTTTCTGACACTGACAGTGTCCCCTTCTTAGGGCTGTCTCCTTACAGCCTCACAGTGACACTAAAGGTCACTAGTAGAAAACTGCATGTATATGGACAAGAGCGGGGAATACAAGGCATCATCCTGGAAACCTGGTAAGCAAAAAAGGTCCAAATCAGACAATTCAAAAGTTATGCATCCTTACCATATGAATTTGCAAATAGCCTGACAGAGGAGTACATAGAACCATAGAACAAAGTGCTCCATGAAACATCTGCACAGGAATTGAGGACACACCTTAATTTGCAAGGCAATTTTTCATACCACAGAATTGGTAAACTAATCTTTTCATCTGGAACTTTTAAACAGCAACCAACCACTTTGATTTCATGGACTTTCAACCACTCCCTCCAATAAAAATGTGATTTTTATTAAGAACATTTAGAAGAAACTTTAGAATCAGGAAGTGTTTGCTTACAACTTTGTATGTCTGCACACTTGCCATTCCAGATATTTCCAATGGCTCAGAAACTGTATTTCCACTCCAGAATTAGGTACACAGTTTTGAAGTAGTGAAGTTCTGGCCTAATTTCGTACTGTGGAAAAATAACACCACAGTTAGTCAGAAGCTGTGAAGAGAACAAGGCAATAGGTCAATGGTGCAGGGCTACAAAGTTTTCAGCAACATCAGTCAGGACATAGACTTTAAATGCACTGAAAGGATCTTTTTAAGTAACCCCCAGCTTCAGAGCAAAGGTTTCAGCAAAGTCAAAATCTGACAAGACAACCTTGAAAGGCTTTGAATAGCTTCCTTCAGCCATGCGCCAAATTTTACCAGGGTGGGTTTTTTTCTTGCCACATAAATGTTCTTCTGCTGTGCCAACTCAACTGCAAGCAAGCAGTGGAACTTTTCTGCAGGACATTTTTTTTACACTCTTACAGGATACACTGGTTTTCCACTGAGAAGATGCATTTTTTTTCCCACTAGGAAAAAAACATTCTCACTAAGATTTTCCATTTCTCTACTGCAGCACTCTTGCATCATGGAATGCCTAATCTTCCTTCCAGCATTTACATGTTTGCAGGTTACAATGCCTGATCTTGTCTGCCAGACAGTGTGCACTTACAGCATGGTAATCATGAAGCACATGAGTAATTCTACATCAGTCTGATAATTATCAACAATATCCTCAATGACTTGATAAGCAAAGATCTGGACTTCTGTCTTGTACAGTAAGCCTTGGTAAGGGGAAAAATTATGAGTTTATCTCAGTAATTTCTGAACAATTTAAATATGTTCAACAGGTGAAGCATGATTTGGCATGCCATTTTTATTTAGGTCTTTCAGAATACGGCGGTAAAAGGAGGCAATAAGACGTTCACATAACGATCTGTTTAGTGCAGAATCACTCCTGTGGTGTTCTGTATGTCCAAGAGACCCTGAAAAGAAACCTAATGGCTCCTTTTTCTGACCACATAAATCTGCTGTCACAGGCCAGCAGTGAGCCAGGGCTAACTCCTCCTCCTCTCCCATGGCGTTTCAAACACTGTTCTGATATTCTAAGGCTTCAAACACGTGACCCTCGCAGACACTGAATACGCTGTGCATCTCCTCACAGTCTACGAAGTGGACTCAGCAGCATTTCTTTGCTGTGCTCCAAGACACATTTGCCGTGCTCTTGGAAATCACACACATCCTCCCGCCCCATCCTGTCCCTTCCCCTGTCACCACTCCTCTGTGCCCCGGATCTCACCGATCACAAAAGGAAGCCTGCAGGCCGAAGTCGTAACCATAGAACAAAGTTCTAGAGGGAAAGCCACTTATTCGGTTCGAACGGCGCGGCCGGGCTTAGGCTTCTCTGAGCTGTGCCTGTACAACCGACTCCCGGTGCTCCAAGGATGAGGGGGTGGATCTGAGAAAGGGCGCTGGGGCAGAGTCCTGAGGATTCCCTGACTGCTTCTAAGAGGATACAGGAGGTGGTTTTATCAGCCCGTCCTCCGTCGGCAGCAGCAGCAGCAAGCCAGAGCTGCTCTTCGGAGCCTCTCCATAGCAAGGCGGGAAGGAGGACTTTGTGCCCTGCCTGTTCTGCGCCTCCGTCTGCTGCTCGGGCACCAGCAGCTGCCGGCGGCCGCCCCTTACTCCACCACCCCGCCCGACCCTCCCGAGGAGCGTCCCACCGCGCTCCTGCCCCAAGGCGGCTGCGGAGGCTTCAGCTTCGCTGCGGGAGCGGCTGCGCGCGGCGGAGGGAGCGAGTCCCGGCCCGGGTGGTGCCGCCGCCGCACTCACCATGGCGTTGGAGCAGTTCAGCAGGCACACGACGGCCAGCAGGAACCACCGCCGCCGGTACGTCTTGAACTGGGCCAGCCGCCCGAAGCTGCCCTCCCCCAGCAGCCTCGTCTCCTCAGCACCCTCCATCGCAGCACGGCACAGCACGGTACAGCACGGCACAGCACGGCACTGCCCCGTCCGGCCCCGCCCCGCCGCCCTCGCCGGTCTCCCCGGGGCGGCCCCAGCTTCGCCACCGCCTGGCCCGGCCCCGGTCCGAGGTACCGCTGAGGGCGGGCCCTTCCTGCAGGGTCGAGCCAAGCGCCAGCCATTTCCCGGGAGTCCTGCTGCCGCGGCTGACGGGGCTGGGTTTGCTCTGCCGCGGTTGTCAGCGAAGAAAAGCTCGGCAATCCTAAATGGGGTTGCTGAGATGCGTGGGAAATGAGGCGCCCTGGCGAGGAGACGAGCTCTCCTTGCCTGTGTGTCCGTTAAAAACAACATCACTAATGCTCGCTGACGGCTCCGCGTTACCGCAGAAATCACCGGTAGCTCTTGCCTACGGGCAGCACCGGGGCGGCAGCTTCAGCGGCTGGGGTGCTGGTGGTGGCAGGAGAAGGGAGAAGCCTTGTGGGAGCAGTCCTGTCTCAGGGGTGATCGTTTACAGGAGTAGAAAAAGGACTAGAGGAGAATAAAGGGAGAATGTTAAGACGCACAGGGGTCTATCAGCCACGGGATATATAGTTTGGTTATGGATTTATAGGACTGTTTTTGCTACAGACAGCAATATCTTCTTTCCCCAATGCAGAGACACCCACAGGAGTTGTTACATACTTCCCAAAAACTCGCCAAAGGAAAAAGTCAAGAGTGAAAAGGAGAAGTCCCCCTTGCTTCCAAACAAGACCTGTGACCTAAGGTTGGTTGAACATTGGTAGTGCCTGGATTTCTTTCCCCCGACCCTGAGGTTTAATCACCCTCCCACACCCACTACACCCCTACTGCTAAGACTCAGGAGTGGAGAGAGAGGAAGCAGTGAAAAGAAACTTATTTCTATCCGATGTTGAACCTGTTCTTTCAGGCTAGAGAGAAGCACAGTATGTTTGTGCTAGTCAGCAAGATCTACTGACTGATAGGTTGTGCCATCTAGTCTCTCTCAATAGGAACTGGGGGTTGACATTCAGTAATGGCAGTTGGCATTTTGTAATAGAAAGTGGGAAGATTAAGGTAATATTATTGATTGACACGTTCCTCTGTCTACAAATGCCTGACCCTGTTTGCCTGGCACATGAGCTACTGACAAATGACACTGCTGTTCATTTGCTGTGGGCTGATGCACAGCAACTTCTGCCCTGCTCTGAAAAGCATGCTGTGAGCTGGGTTGTATGCAATAGTTAATTGTTCTCCTGACCCAGCAGTGCTGACATGTGGGGAGAAGCTTGTCCATCAGCATGCTAAAAAGAGGCAGGTGTATGGGACAGCAAAAAGACACAGCGACCAGAGCTTACCAGGAGTACCATCATTCTCTTCTCTTCCTTGTCTCTCCTGTTGGCAGGCAAACCCTGTTATGAAAAGGAATTCACTGAGGCTCTGTCCTCATGATCTCCACCGTGCTTGCTACTTTTTAATTTTAAAATCTCTACTCTCAATAAAGATGTCGGAATTATGCTGTCACAAAGAGTGATCACATGCGAAATATCTTTACTGTTTCGTTTTGTTAGTAAAATACATTAAAAGCTCAAATTGCACATATTTGTAGGACAGATCAGAATCCAGGCCACCTGATTTAGCCCCTTTCTGCATTATTCCTTATGTAAAGATAACATAATGTTCTGTTTTCTGTTTGAGATAGGATTCCAGAGTGAGCTGTAGCTGCAGAGTGAAGGAGAAGCTGTCTGTGAGAGCTCTGTCACTTTGGGCACAGACATCAGAAATCAAGTGTCAAACAGGGCCACAGAAAAGGGAAAATGACAACTGCAGCAGGAAAGAACTGCTTTGCTTTTTGGAGCAGAACAATCAGCAGAACAATTTACTCCCACACCTGGGGCTAAATTAAATTTTTTCTTCCCTTACACTTCTCCAGATGTATTGCCTTGCTGTACGTACCCTGCAAGGACTGGACTGGGGTTACAGGAGGAAAAGAGCCCTCAAAACAGCTCTATGTAACTGCATTCCTCTACTCTATACCACATCTCCCATGAACAGAGACACCACTTGTTACTGCCAGCATGCCAAGGACAGCAGTAGGATTCAAGTTTAAGATGGCCCCATCTGCCCTGCATCTTCTCATCATTTCCTGGTGCTCTCCTTCTTCCTGATATATCTCCATCCTTACTTTCTGCCCAGTGTCATTCACTTTTTCCCACACCTCAGCATATCCTATACCATATTTTCATCCTGGCTCTTGTTTCCAGGAACAGGAAGCATAAGCCAGATGTCACAGGTACTTCTCATTTAAGCAGTTTCTTGTTTTGTAAATACTTGTACTGAGTTACGTGTGGTCTCTGAACACACTGAACAGACCCAGCCACACAACCTGTGCACTGAGAAGTCCCTGCTAAAAAGAAAAAAAAAACAACAATGAAAAA
>VYZS01047410.1:0-19270 GCA_013400695.1 Neodrepanis coruscans
CCTCCCCAACCTACAACACCATCTAGATTAGTTTGTTAGATTTATTGTCACATTACAGCCTATAGATGTATTGAGATATGAGCCCACAGAATCAATACCAATTTCTTTTCTCGTTTATAAATGTTCTTACTAACATCCAAAGTACTGCTACACTCAAGAGTATTTAGCTGCCATTTATTTTGAAGAATACTCTCTGACAATTTAAATTTTGTCTTCTTCCTTTAATGATTATTTTTTTCCATGTATGTGGGCTCTGTTTG
This sequence comes from Neodrepanis coruscans, assembly GCA_013400695.1. NCBI lineage: Eukaryota > Metazoa > Chordata > Aves > Passeriformes > Philepittidae > Neodrepanis > Neodrepanis coruscans. The sequence continues at coordinate 261 of VYZS01047410.1, forward strand.
AACAAAATGCCATGCATCAAAAATCAAATGAGTAATGATCATACTCTGGTCATTGGGATTAGTCAGCAACTTAGGTGGTTGCAAGATTAGGGCTCTGAGGCCACACCTAATCTTTGAAATGCATTTTGGCTGGTGTTCTGTGTGGCAGGCCGGAAGTGGGAGAGGGAACAAAGGCAAAAATGTAACTTACAACTAAGTTGCTTGCAAAATGTAGTATGTTTGCATATTTTTCTTTGAGCGGCTGCCATGCATGCATTTATCTTTCAGAAACAGTGATGTTTGACTGAGAAGCAGTAGCAAAGACCAGCTGAAATGGGTAACTAATCTGGTGCTTCTTCTCTTGCTTCCAGAGCTTGAGCTTTAGACAGAAGTTGTTGAAAGCTGTGATCAGAAATGAGGGAGGTGGCCAGAACAAATATGGAGGAAGAAAGCTCCATACCTGCCCGTCATCCTGGTCCATGCTACCTGTTCAACAGTGGTAGACAGCACTGATGGAGGGGAGAAACAAGTTTTCAGGCAGTCCTAGCACTGGCCTTTCTGTTCCCATCACAACACCAGTAGTGCTTGGGGATAATGTCTTCCTTCCCTCTGGATGGATCAGAAATACCCTGTAACTCTTGGGAAGAGAATTGCTGAGACTGGTTGATCTCAGCCTAGCCAAAGCAGCTGACCAAATATGGAGAAATCTCCAGCAGCTGCATACACAGAGAGGTGTTTTATCCAGTGATCTGTAAGGTGAAACTCTGTAAAACTAAGTCTTCTCCAGACAGCCTTTCTTTGTTGTTTTCCAGTGAAAGTTGCTTTGTCCACTGAGTAAGTATACCGCTTATCTCACCAGTTTTTTGCCTATACTTAATTGTTGCTGCTGTAGCTGCCACTCATATGTGTGTGATGCAGAAGTAGGCATCAGAGTAATTAAAATGTGTAGAAGCCCTCTGAATCCTGGCTGCCTAATCCAGTCGTGGGGTTTAGGACCAAAGCCAGAGCGTGGTGACTGTGCTTGGCTAAAACTTACAGCAGAACTGGTGCACAAAGTGCAACTCAACCAACCTGTTGCAGGGCAGGGCAGGGAGGGGTGGGCTTTTTGTTGTTTTGTTTTCATGAGAAGCTGTATTGCAGCAGCAGATGATGTGTTTTAAAGAAGTTGTGGAGAAATTACGTACAGTAGCTCCCGATTTACAGTCCAAGATTGGACACCAATTGGTTTTTTGGCTATCTGCAAATCACATAACCTCCCTAGGTCTGGTTCAGCACCTGTAAAATGGGGATAATTAAATTTAACAACCTGGAAGAGTTGTTGACTAGTTAATGCTTATAAAGTGCTATACCATGCTTAAAATGCAGCGTAGTACTCCAAAGCATCTGGTCTGTAGTTACTGAAGTGCTTCTCTGAAACTTTATGGGCAAATTTTGCCAAGAAATAGAATGAGTAATGTGTGCAGTACATGTAGGCTTTGGGAGATGAGTGAGAGACATCTGACTTTCCAAGGCATCTAACTTTCCTGAGGTACTTCCTGTCAGAATACAAAGGGAGGTTTCTCAAGAGTACCTGAAGTGGTCTGGCACTGAAACTGGTGTCAGATGAAGCTGGGACTGAAGACTGAGGCTCTGGCAGGTGGCAGAATAGCTTCTTGCTCCACTCCTAGCTTCTTGTTCTTATTTTTGACCCTGTCCCCAGCTTCTCTGTCATGCTGGTGGAGCTGTCTGCATAGTGGCGTGGAGAAGCAGATGGGAAAAAAATGGGGGAAAATTTCTGTTGATATTGGTGCGTATTTTCATATGGATATTTTCTCCAGTATAGTTTATCATGCAGGACTAGCACAGTGAAGAGGCTTTTAGAGAAGTGAGAACAAGTGTCTGTAGAGAAAACAAGTGCGGGGCTGCTGAAACTCCTAGCACTGGAGATGACTGCACAAACCATGTCACCCAGAAACAGAAGATCACAGGGGTGCCATCACAGGGGTTTGAAGGTGTGTTGTTAGTGAGCTAAACTTTTTTCCTGACTCCAAAGACTAGTTACACTGATTTAATTGGAGATGACTATGACAGCATAGAGAGATCATCTGGTGAAGAGCTGATCCTGGCTAAAGCTCATCACAATGTCTGTGAAACTCTGCTAACTCTGCTAATAATTTCTGAGAATTGCATCTTGATGCTATTATTTGGGACACTTATGATATGAATATGTATACTATAAAAACAATGCGCATGTATAGACACATACTGATTTGGTTTAATAGGAGGCTGTTAAAAAAAAGCAGTGGTGGAGATAAGAAACCATTTCCAAATCCGCCATCCTTCATTGATGCCTAGAAATTGTTGGGAGAGGTTCATGAGTTACCTGATGTGAAGATTCAACCTCTCAGTCATTTCACAGAGCTGGCTAAGAAAAACATGCACTAAGGCTGAAGAATGAGTTTGTTCTTAAATCAGTTCCATGAACTAGCAGAAGAAGATATCACTTCTGTGTCTTCCGTGCTCCTGGCCAAATTGCTCCTTCTGCTTTTGCTAAGCCAGATCTGGTTTCTGTCACATCTGATAGTCAACTCACTAAAATCACAGATAATTAACCTGGCTGAAAAAGGTTGCTGTTGTAGCTGGGTTTTTCGCCAATTTTTGATTAGATGCCTGGACTGAAGAAAGAAAGGAGGCTGTAAGCAGAGAAGAGGAAGGAGCAAGGTCAGACAAGGTAGGGAAAACAAGGCTTAAAGGTAAAAGAAACTGGAAAGAAGGAAGGGAAAGTATATGTTTCTGTGGTCTCAAGCTTTTTATTTGGTTCATCTGTATTGTAATATCACATCTGAGCTAACTGCTTGTTGCCGAAGTCCTTAGCTTCCCACTGCCCTCCTTTCTTCTCACATGTTACAAACCTTAGTGTTGATGTTCCTGAAAAGAGTGGTGATGAACACACGTGAGACCCGTTGGGTATTGACAGCTGGTAAACAATCAGCTGTAGCCAATGACTCAGATAGGGGGGAAGTGATGTGATTATACCCAGAGAGAAAAAAGAAGGTGGCCAGGTAGCACAAGTCTGAATGGAGCTAGTGGAAAAATATGTGCAGTTAGACCTGTAAATACTTGCTTGCTGCTTCAGGTGATGGTGGAGGCATGATGCTGCTCTAAATTGACAATAGTTGCCTTTGTTATACATTAAATTTATTTATTATTAGGCAGGCCTGAATTCAGTGAGGATGGGCATTTGTGAAAAACCTTAGTTTAAGCATGCTACATAGTTCCCTATGGCCTCTTTCTTTCTAAAGGGAGCAGCCATGCCCTTGCTTTTCTATAAGCTGTGTCTTTGAGGGAGTCCTCTGGGCTGCAATCACATAGCTTCAGTTTCCAAAATAATTTCTTAAGAGCAAAATATCCACCAATTTGATCACCTCAGGAATGGTCATGAGATTATACTGACATAGATAGTTTTCTGGAAGCATTTCTCTGTTAGTCCTGCTTCCCAAATCGATCCTGTATCCTCCTAGCTGTTATATTTTCACTTGCAGTACTATTGTGGAAATGTGCTGCACAGTTCCAATGTATCACTTTACAACAACCCCTTCTCAGCTTTTAACAAATATGAGGTTGTGCTTAAATTTCTCGATAAATTATTTTCATGAGTAGATGACCACCTTCCAATCCCTGAAACGGATTTTTAGGAGATTACACTTTTGTTATTTGGGTCAGAGGCTTGTGTTTTTGTCTATATGAGGAACTGGATGTGTCATTGTTTATAGGTCTGGATGTTAAAGTCAGTATTTTTTGTGACACTACTGTAAGCAAATTTGGCCCTGGGACAGCTGTGATACTTTCCTTTCTTTTTGATCTTATGCTCTAATGCAGAATTTCTCTAGTTCACAGTTCCCCTCTATCCCTTGGATTACTGTACAGTGCTTAACCCAGATTGTTTGTTGGGGCTGGTCTTGTTTTGTGTTGCCACAATCCTGCTCTCAGTTGAAGTTTTAAGAGCTTGTAAATAAATACAATTCAGGTTGGTATCTAATTGATTAAAATAAACCCTAACGAAACACATAAATGATCCCACCCATTGCGCAGCCTAGCGGAGTGACCACATTCAGACTGGGAAAGTGTCTATTAGTAGGAGTACAGGCTCTATTGATTTTTTAAAAAAACAAAATAACAACATCCCTCTCCCCATGCTCCCCGGCCCCCCGGAAAAAAAAAACAACAAAAGCACACCAAGGCAATATACAGCAGTTTGTGTTTTGATACCAAGATGAGTGAGCAGGAAGCTAGGGAAAAAACTTTCAGGTAAATTCTGCCGGGTGTTTGAGTCTCCCAATTGTTAGTAGTGGAGAAATGCAACATAACAAAAATCTCCTTCTCATTTTGCTTCGCTGTGTCCAAGTGTGCTTCTGTGGCATAGAAATGAATTATCATGGAGGGAAGGACCTGCTTCTTTGCTGTTTTGGTGTTTAATGGATACTGTGGCTCTGCTTTGATTTCAGGTAGGCAGCAATTACTAATGAACTAGTTTACAGGTGTGGTTATGGCATACTGGCTGTATAAACTCAGTGATGGTAACATGGTGAAAGAGGTGGGAAATTCATTTTGTATGAAAGACTTCTGGTATGAGTGAAGAAAGTATATCATCAATGCAGGAAAAAGTACATCAGCTCTTAAGATGAATTCCTAACTGGATCCCAACATATGTGGTACCTCCGTTTTTGTTTTCTTTGCTTTTCTGATGTTTCCCTTTTTCTCCTTCTCCCTCTACATGCAGTTTCCCTGAGCAGCCACAGCAGCACTATGGTTTCAAGATTTCTGGTAAAGGAAGGAGGAGTATGGGGAGAGTCCCCCATGCCTGGTTAAGAGGGTCTATTATGGAGGATTAACTGCGCCCAAACAATGAAGCCCCTCAACGAGCCCGTTACCCTTTTGAGATTCGTGTGTGGGTAAGAGGGCACACTGCTGTCCCTGTATCCCAGCCCAAGTGTGTGTGGTGTGATGCCCTGGTTGCCATGACAATTAATCGCAGCTTTTAAGGGCTGGTGTCGACTACAGATCCCTGTAAATTGCCTGGAAGATTAGTTAAAGCTGCTCCTTAGGCACCTTTATTTGATTTTACCCCAAAAGATGGGATGGAGAGGTTTTTTTCTTCCTACTTGTAAAAAAAGCCAAATAACTTAGTTTATGTTGTTGGACTGGCTTTCACTTTCCTGGGCTTGGTGAGACACAGAAGTTTTGTGAACAATTTAAAAATAGATAGGGATGTGGTAACTTCCAGCTCTGTGCAGGTGGTCTTCATGTGACCAGCAGATTGTGCATGCCCAGGAAATGTAAGATGTATAGTCTTCGACAGATTTGCATAGATTTATTTTTTTTTATCAGAAGGTTTGCACCAGGCAGTTCATGTGTATGTCTTTGGCTTTCCTTTGTGCCTAAAAAAATAAAAAGAAAAACAGGGAATTACTGTGCTGTATCAACCTACAGCCAGATTGTACTCTGCATTTGTCTCTTTGCATAGGTAATGGGAGAGAAATAGGAGATGTTTCCCATGTCATTAGCCCAGAAACCTAAATGGTAGTGAGTGTAAATACTTCTTAACAGCCTTCCTGTAGGTTAAAGCTCCTTTCATTGGAAAGGCAGTCTTAATTTCCTGAGTACCTGTTAGAATGGTTGGAGGGGTCTGTCCAGAAGTCTGAGAAGGTTTTTTTCTTTCTTGAAGGCATTAAAGTCTCTGTTACCTTTAATATCGCTTCTCAAGGTAAAAAAAAAAACCAAAACACAACACACCAAAACAAAACTCCATGAAGAGAAATAGGTTTAAAGGGATAAGTTATCAAATGCACAGTATTTTCTCTCATAGAGAACAAAGGAGAGGTACGATTCAGCAGTCTTTTTTTTTAATGGATGTCACCTTGATTTGTACACATTCATATACACAACATATGTCTCTGGAAACTTACAGTTACTTTAACTGCACATAGTGGGTAAGATGTTGGCATTCTTTGGTATGCCAATTCTGAGTTAAATATACTAAAATAGATAAGGTAACTTTTTCAGAAATGTTAATAGTTGTGTGCAGTCAGCGAATACTACATATCCTAGTTTCGGGTGATGAGTGGTCACAGAGACATGAATATACCATTTACAGTACCATGGGTGCATAATACTGGCTTACTGTATTTTTGAAATTTTAGTACTAGATGAGCATCAGGTACTACTGTTGATAATCAAACTGTAGCTAATAAATAGTCTTGTTTCAACTTCTGTATGGAAAATCACTATGATCTTTCAAAATTGGTCAAACTGGAGCAGCTACAGGACAAGTAATTAAAATGAACCCAACCCACAGTGTAAGGCTCTGCAGCCATTACCATTATCCCTTATCAAAGAGTTTTAAACTGAAAGTGTGCAGGATTGCTGTTCAAGGTCTGCACGCTAAGGTCTTGTTTATTCAGTTTGTATCTTCCAGGGTCAGCTTTCCTGTGTGGAAGAACAAGTTAAAGAGTAGTCCCCTCCCTTCCTTCCTTTTCACAGTGCCTCTGAAAATCAAAATCCCTTTCTGAGGTGACTTCTCTTTTTGGTCAGCAGAGGGTTATGAAAAGCCCCAAGGCAGGTGGTGTTTTCCAGATAGTACCTGTTCTCCTTACTAGTAGCCCTGGAGGTACGAGTCTGAGAAGTTAACATCCTCTAGCCTTGTCTTGCCTTTGACAGTCAGAGCCCCCTCTTGGCATCCAGAAAGAGGGCTTGCAGTGGAGGTGAGATAGAGCAGCTTTCCGTTACTGACTTACTTGTAATGGCTCTGTATCCAGGAGGATTCTGACGATCCAGAAGAACAAGATTAGATATGCCCACACCCATGCTGCTGCCAGAACTACCAAACTCTACCCTCTTATCCTCTTTTTCCCATGAAACTATGTTGAAGACAGTATTTTTTTTTCAATACCATGCATTTGGGTTGATTTTTTCCCCCCTTTAATGTAATACAATACTAGAATGGTATTTTTGCTTCAGGTAGCCCTTTGTATGTGGGCAGTGCTTCTCTTGAATATGTCAGTGTGATTACACCAATTCAGCCATCATCCTGTATTCTTACAGAAGTCCTGAAAACTTCTTTTCATCCTTCTCTGTCCATTGCAGTGCCAGGACTCCCCTCTGTGGAAATTGTGATCCAGGTTCTCAGGGCTTTTCTTAGGGGGAAACTCCCCCATGTGCCAGTGGGATTGTACAGGGAGGCTGATGAAGCCTGGGAGGAGATAGCCTACCACACTAGCAGAAAGCTGAGACTGCTCTCCAGTTACAGTATCTTGAAGCCCAGGAGAATGATGTATAACAGCTTCTTTCTCTCTGCTGACAATGCAAGAAGAAACTTGTTTGATACTACCCTGCAAAAGCCGCTGGGTTCTTGGGGCCAACAACCATCTGGCAGGAGCCACCATGGTGATGGTGGGAGCTGCTGTTGTCACTTGTCACTGCTGCCAGCCATGGCCTGGCTCTGCTTCCATGGAATGGCTTTTGCACTGAGCCCTGCAGCATTGTGACTGTTCCACCTGCCCTGGGAAACTTTTTTTTTGTCCTTCTAATTCTTTGATTCTGTGAAGCACTACTTAGTTGTCCCTTTTTCCCCAGCTCCCTGTGTGGCTGATGTTCCCTTTACCTGCTCACCTTCAGAGTCCCCTTCTTTCTTCTCCCTGGCTTGGCTGCCTCTTCTTTCCCTTGTCTACAGAAGAAGATATTCTTAGGCAAAGATCAGATGCTGGGGTCTCTTGGGGAAAGTAGCTCACAGTTCTGAGGCTGAAATAGCACAATGTCTCCTTGGTGCCTGCTGTATCATTTCCCTTGACTTCTGTGGGCTCTCATGGAGTTATTTGGCCCTATTCAAACATTCAGGCTTGAAGGAGCTCAGAAGAATAGAAGTGAGCTGGATCTGTTTTCCCATGGGTTTAACCTGTATAGGATGTCTCCCAAAAGAGACATACCTGATTAAAAATAAATACAAACTTACATTAAGATTTGATTTTTGCAAGATAGAGATTGTTTGATGTGGCACCTATTGGATTGCAGATGATGTCTTTGTGACAGCAGTCTCCTGTTGCCATGAGCATTGCTGTTTTGGTATTGTATGCTCAGAGCTATGCATCTTCCAGCTGTAGAGAAAACCATGTGAGGCACAGCATCTCCTCTAATGGAAGAGCAATTTTAACTTAACAAGGATACACTGAAATCTGTTTTTTGTAGCTGGCGGGATTAATGCTGTAGTGAGATAATTACAATGTAGTGGTATGAACACAGAACAAAGCTTTTTCAGTTTTGACCCATGTTCTGACATTCGTGCAATCCCTGCCTCTTGACCAAGGCATTTTGCAGGTTTGCTTCTGGTTTTCCCCACTGGATGCAAATACCAGCCCTTTATCAGGAGACTTGAACCATTTAATGAAAAAGACAGGAAAGATATTTATAGATGCTTCTAATTTGTATTCCAAATACAGACTGGCAAGGAGAATTAGAGACTAGAAAAGCCATGGCACAGATATGGAAGAGTCTCTTCCATCTCTTGCTGCAAGCTCAAGAAAACATGAAAGGGCGATGTAATTGGGACACTGATGAATTATGTACAATATTGGCATCAAGTTCTCTGTTAGTTTAATTTTGGTAATGCTTTCTTTCTTGCCAACAGAATAGTTTCTGTAAATAAGCTGCCTCCTTGTTTGCTTGCATATTCTGATTATATACAATTATCCCTTAACTGTTATGACTTTTTAAATTAATATTGAGCTCAGCTGGGTAGGTATTCTAGGATTGCATCTGAATTATTCATTACTTTAACTGACCACATAAACACACATGCTTCAACCCCAAACGGGGAATAGCTGTTTTGCTGACAGCTTAGCCATCTTTCTTCAATTTTCTTACCTTTGGAATCACTTGCCACAATAAGAATGGTCTCTGATACAGTTTTAAATAGACTGTACTCTTTTAACAGAGGTAAAATTAAGAGTTAAGTTTGCTATGAACATAACTTACAAACCTGGGCAGAAGGTTTTTGTCCAGCCTCTCAGATCCAGCCATGTCTGCAAGTAAATTTTTTTGCCTGCTTTGCAGCACATCCACATAGTCCTTAACGTGTGGAAAACTCTGTTCTGTGTCTCAGTTCCATGTCTCTGAGGCACTGGTATCTTTACTGAGATGGAACACAAATTTCTCCTTTGTCAGAGTCAAATCGCCATCTACAAATGCAGTGGTTTGGTGATTATATGATAGCCTAATAAATGCTGTCTTAAGCCCAGATAAACAAGATTGGGATTCAGATTTCAGGGTACAGATATCTACAGTAGACTGTTACTTGAACAAAAAAGACAGTAATTGACAAACTAATGTTAACTGCAGTTAATTAACCTGAAATTTCAGTCTTAAGTATTTGAAGAAGATTGCCTTCAGCATATAGAAAATAAAGATCAGTGTGGAGCATTTCAGAAAACTGTGTGTTTTCTTGTGAAACTTAGAGAATTTGGCCCTAAAGAGGTAGGAATATTCAGCAATCACACCTCATCTGGTGTCTGAAGAAAGTAAAACATCGGAATGCAATTCTCAATGGTTTTGGTGTAGGGTGACATAGCATACTCATGAAAACAAGCTTTAACATAAAACCTACTTGGTCATCATTGACTATAGTAATAAGCTTAACATAAGATTTATTAACGTCCTAAATAAAATGTTATTTCTCCTTGTTTTGAGTTGAATTTTGGTAGCTGATTTACTGTAAAAATTAGCCTCACAATGCATTGAAAGAGACCTGCACCCCCAAAAGATAGATTTAGCCCCCCAAAGCTCTCTGTTTTTCAATTAACTTTTTTTGTGCTGGTTTAAAAGTAAACCGGCGGGAGAAATGAACCCAATTTAAGAGAGATTACAGGTCAGAGTTACAATTTACTAAAAGATTACAATACGTACAGTGATACACAGTAAAACTGGTTTTAACCCAGAAGGACAGAGTATAAGCCTGCACCCTGGGACAAGAACAGCACGGTGCTCTTTAGCTCCTGTGCTGAGCACTGCGTGGTGCCCCGGGTGCAAAGCAGAAGGGAAAGAAACCTGTTGGTCAGGATGATGGTCACAGTTCTGTCGAAGTAATTAATGGTAGCAGTCACAGTCCTGTTGAAGGTCTATCCATGTTCTGGGTCTGATGAGTGGTACGCCAAGTCCCAAAACCCGAAGATTATCTATCCCCAGGTTCAGATGGGAATACCCGTACCTCCCCCAAGGCAGGGAGTTTTGCAGTGGGTGGTTTAACTCTGTGAGTCATGGGACATTTTTGGACTCTGTGATGATCTAGGCTATTGTAACTGGGTCCATTAGCAGAGAGGACCCCTCCAGCTGGGTGTGAAGGTGTTATTGACTCCCCTGAGGGGAGTTACCACAACTGAGTCATACGTGTGAAAAGATACACTCTTCTGCCTCGCAAGGTTTGTATCTTTCCTTATCTATTGTAGCCTGAGGTGTCAGGTGTGCCCTGGGCAGCTGCTACAAATGATTCATTATTAACAGCCCATCAGAAATTACATAGAGGGTATAGAATATACAATTTTGGTTATACCCACATAGTGATAAGCTGGTCCTGGCCCCTGTAACTATGACGCTTTTCTCCTTCCTGCCTTTACTGGAAGCTTTTGTGATATTATCTTTTCCGTGAACTCCTATCTCTGTGTTGCCTTGCAATGTGCTCTTAGAAAAAGAGGTTATACTTATTTTGGGGCTGAACGCTGAAGGATGTAAAGAACATGTACCAAGTAACCTGTCCTACTTGTTTATATTTTTGAGGGACAAAATCTGAAAGCTTTACTTCTGTGTGCTATAGCAGAAGGCATTTGGGACATCTCAAAAAAGATGTAATTAGAACTAACAGGATAGATACAAAAGCTGGGTAATAGAAAACAGGACTCAATAGAGATATTTATTTGAATGTGGACTAATCTTTCAGAAAAGAAGAGATACAATGCAAACTAAATCACAGAAAACCCTTCAAAACACACATACAGGAGATTATTCTATGATGATGGGAGGAAGAGGGAGGCACAGATGATCTAAAACACCCTTTGTAGCTCTAATATTTGTGATTTTTAAAATTTTTTTTTTCTCAGAACTGAAATTTCAGAGTTAATAAAGAAAGGGATGAAGAATTTATGTAACAAGCCTCAGGTCTCAATGTCACTATAGTGTGATATTCTTTGTTTCCCTTGGCGCAGGGTATAATTTGACACAGGCATCCTTCCTGTGCGTGGGCAAGTACAAGACCCTGAGCAGTGCTCTGATTGTCCCCGCACTGAGTTCCCCAGGCCTTTCACCTCCGAGCGGTGATGGGGATTAGAGCGTCATCCCAGACCATGGCTGTCCTGCCCCTGTAGGGGTATCCCAGGACGGGGAGCAGAGCTGCACTATCCTTGGCTGCTGCCGCTGGGTGGGAGAGTGTACAGGAGACCGGGCACCGCTGTAGCTCCCGTGCCTTTGATGTGCTGCTGTGCTGCTTTGTGCCGGTCAGTCTTCTGGTCCCCTCTTTTGTGGCACCCAAACTGTGATTAAAGCCTCAATGAGTGTCCGTCAGCTAGGCAACGGGGGAACAGTGCCTGGAATCCGCCCAGTTCATTGATAAAGCCCGAGCCTGAAAGAATGATGATGCTTTTGTGTGAGTGCATCCAGGCCTCTGCAACAGGCTGGCTGCCGCCAAATTCTGCTGCCCAGGTCCTCTCTTCCTTGATCTAAACTGATGGGAAGTTGCCTCTTGGGACATCTCTTGTGTTAAAATAATGTATAGTCGCAAAATACTGCATGAACTCGAGGGCCCTGAGGACTTTTCTGTAGAATTGTGAGCTTTTGAAAGCAGAAATGTAGCAGAGACCTGCTACATGAGGAAGTTAACCAGCATTTCGTAGCTTTTCTGAAAGATAAAAAGAACACCAGACAGAAAGTAGTGCATTGGGGAGATTTTGTTGTTCCCCCCATCCCAAACACAAATGTGAAACAATAGTGATGTTCTAGTAGCCAAACAATAAATGAACTACGTGTGAGGTACATATTTCTTTGCCTACCAACCTGAGAGCAAATATTGCATTTAGAACAAATTGGTGAAATTCAACTAAATTAGCAGAGTAGCACTGTCTTGAAGTCTCACTCTCCCCACTCTAATTATTATTTCTTATGGAAACCCCAGTTGTGCTCCAAAGCTGTGAATGAGTGGGATTTTTCTTCTAAAGCAGGTAATCCAACTGCTTGGCTATGAATGGAGAACGGCATGTCTTTCAAATTACCACACAAACTATCAACACATGATGAGTTTCTGAGATTTACAAGTGGAAGTGTTAATTTAGTTTGTGGTTTAAAAAGAATTTTAAGTTTTGCTCCTTCGAGAATTCTCTGTCTGTTTTGTTTTTCATGTGCTAAGCAGAAAAATGATGCAGAGCTTGCACCTTTTTTCTTCCTTTTTTTTTTTTTTTCTGCTCTAGAGTCTGAATGCACGATGCTTTTGACCTTCAGCCTCCACATGCTGAAGGAGGTTTTCCTTGTAGCCATATTTTTGTCATTGTATACAATTGTAGCTTAGAGTATACTTTATCATGTTGGAAGAGATGAGGAAAACTTCAGTTCCACAAAGGTTAGTCAAAATAAAAAAAAAGGTAGAGGAGGAATAAGATGAAAGGAACTCCATTCCTTTTGGCTATCTCAAGATGCCAACAGTGGTGCAGCCACCAGTTGGCAGTCCTTTCTTCTTGGTGCAAGTGCTGTGTTTATCACGTAAGCAAGCTCAGTTACCTGAAGCAGACCTGTCACAACCAGGAGCACGAGTTATTTCTGCAAGCTGATAAGTGCTAAAAAGTGAAAAATTTTCATTAACAAATCACCAGTGTGAATTTTTTGTATTAAATTTATTTATTCTAAGCTCTGAGTTTGGGTACATACATAATAAATATATGTGCCTTTCCTTCTTCGTGGAAGAGTGAGAAGTGACCTTGCAGGTAGTTTTTGATGGCTTAAATTAGGTAGGATGCATCCCACTCCTAAGTTAATATTTTTAGGCTGTTGTCTTTGTCTTGTTGAGAGAATCAAAAATCCTTGACAAATGCTACCTGATGAGACTCAGTCTGCTTCCTCTCCAAAACAAAACAAAACAAGGTAAAATTGTGTTATGCAAGAGAGCCCTAAAGTTAAAAGAAAGCATACACATGCACACACACCCTCACTCCTACCCCTATGCCTATCTGGGAATGTTTGTGTGGTGCCTAGAACAAAGTTTTCTGGTAATGGCTAGATGGTTGTATGGTTTTTTCTATGCTGTTTGAAATGGGGGAAAGTACACTGTTGGCTTTACAGGAGTATGAAAGTGTGCAATGATGCTGGCAAGAGCATAGGAAATGAGGTTTTTATAAAACTTTTTAATTGATTTTGATGTGTTGTTTTTAATGGCAGCATTTAAATGCCTTTTACTAAAAAGTCTCCTCAGTACAGACATTTCCATGAGAGATTTTTAAATGACAGTGCTTCGTGCCATAGGTAAATCAACTAAATGGTGTTTTAAATACCCATTGATTTCCCACTTTCAGCCCCTGTACTTCTGCTATATTTCATGCTGCCTTGCTGTGTGATAGTACTGGGCTGGTTTACAGCTAATGCAACTGTTCAGAGCAGTAAAACTGTAAAAATAATTTCATGTGTTGCCTTATATTGGAGACAGATGAGGATCTTTCCAAAGCTGAGTAACACCAAGGCAGTTCTGCAACATTCATGTTGGTGAATGAATTGTGAAAAGCTGTCAGACCTAATCCTTGTTGCTAATAGGTAACGTGTTCCTTCAGATTTAATTTCTATCAATTTTGGCTAAGTTTAGGTGAGTGTCTATGTTATGGAGAAGTAGCAGTGAGTGCTAGACTTAGGTAATTTAATAATTCTTGTAGCTTTAGATGGTCTTGTATCAGCAGAGCCCTTTAGAGCTTTCAGTGAGACTCTAACACTGAGTTGATGTGGAGACTGAAGGAAACCATCTATGTTTTTTATGAAAAGTTGCTCTAATTTGGCCAAGAGTCACACATTCAAAAAAATCACAAGTCAACAATGAGATGTCCTTCATACAGCTTGTGTCTGGCAGTTTGCCAGACTGGAGTGTGCATCTAGTAACATACAGATCTGTTTCCTACATAAACAATGTAACTCTGCTATAGAGCCACACAACTGAGCATGAGGGAAGTATCATCTGCTTGCCTTTCACTGTTAAAGTAATTGTTGACGCTGGGGAGCACCAGTAGCCTATCCTAACACATAGATATTATATTCCAAATTGTCTTTGTTGTCAGTATGATATTCATGTATCATCACTTTTTGATGAAGTCACATTAATATCAATATGTGTTATTAGATAAATGCCTGGCATCTAGCCATTGAAATACAGTCATCTTCCAAGGAAGTGTTTCATACTCTCAAATCCCATTTAGATTAGGAAGAACATGGGTCACTTCTAAGGATCAAGCCTTTAAAATAATGTGTTTTGCAGGTATTATCTGGAATCCTGAGAAATATATCTCCTTCCAAGAGTTTCAGATGTCTGTAAATATGCCGTTTTCTTCAGGAACTAGACTAAATTTGAGGACTCTAAATTGAAACTGTGGTACCATAAATGACAGCATGAGAGTCAGAAAAGGAAAATGCATTAAGATTTCCCACAGAAAAATAAAAGGTGCATTTTTTAAACATCAAATATAATTAAAATTTCCATAATGTGGAAGTACTATCCTCTGGCCTGCTAATGTAAAGTCTAGTACCTTGCAAATAAGCAGCAAAGTGTGTAAAGAAGATGGGTGCTGTACAAAATGACTACCTAAAATTAATTCAGCTTTTAGAAAAATAAGGCACATATCTTTACCTCAATAACTTTGCTGTAATTACCCTCAGCTACTGCCTGCTAAATCTTGGTTAAATCTTAATTGACATACTCAATTATAGAACTATAAATTTGGAAAAGAAAAGATCTCCCTTGTCTTTAGCTGCAATAATGTAGCTAATTCCAATACAGGTTTGTTATCTCGCCAAATACATTTAGAAAAAGATTTTTCTATTAGTTTAATGTCCCTACAAGAAAAAAAGAACATGCATGATCTCTGAAGAATATAAAACATACAATTGATA
The DNA here is from genome assembly GCA_013400695.1 of Neodrepanis coruscans. Classification (NCBI taxonomy): domain Eukaryota; kingdom Metazoa; phylum Chordata; class Aves; order Passeriformes; family Philepittidae; genus Neodrepanis; species Neodrepanis coruscans. The sequence goes on from VYZS01047410.1 coordinate 15,390, forward strand.
AATTAATCAAATTCGTTCTATCAGTCAGTAGAGAAGAGGTGGAGTTTCCTGTTCTCTGACACTGTAGTGGCTGCAAATGTTCATTGCTAAAGAAAAAACTTTTGAGACTGTGTGAAACCTAAGCTATGGTTGGTAATGATGCTCCTTTTAGATCTTGGGAAATTGAATTGTGTGGACTATTCTCATGTCCCAATACAAGTTTACAAATAGCTTTACAAATTGCAGAATATGCAGTTGGAAGGGACTCAAAAGGATCATTGGGCCCACCTCCTGGCCCAGCAGAGGACCGTCCCCAGGAGTCACACCATGTGTCTGAGAGTATTGTCCAAATGCGTCTCGAAGTCTGTCAGGCCTGGTGCTGTGTTCACTTCCCTGGGAAGCCTGTTCCAGTGCCCAACCACTCTCTGGGTCAAGAACCTCTTTCTGATATCCAACCTAAACCTCCCCCTACACAACTTCAGGCTATTCCCTCGGGTCCTGTCACTGGTCACCACAGAGATGAGATCAGTGCCTGCCCCTCCTCTTCCCCTCAGGAGGAAGTTGTAGACTGCAGCGAGGTCTCCTTCAGTCTTTTCTCCAGGCTGAACAGACCAAGTAACCTCAGCCACTCCTCATACAGCTTCCCCTGAAGGTCCTTCACCATCTTTGTTGCCCTCCTTTGGATGCTCTCTAATAGCTGAATATCTCTCTTATATTGTGGTGACAAAAACTGCACACAATATTCCAGGTGAGGATTTTTTTTAATCTTTGTCTTAAAATGGAAAACAAACCAGCCACAAAAACAACAGTGTTTAAAAAACAAACATGAAATTTAGTGGGTAAGATTAAAGCCTCATTTAAAAATTTCCACAGTGGTTCTGTAAAATCAAGTTGTCACCCACCAAAAGATTTAAAGCAGGAGCTTCTATCTTTATCAAAATTGAATGCTATTTAGTCTCCAGAGAGACATGCTGCTACCAACAGCCTTGGAACATTCCCTTGGTTTGGCTGCTTCTCTTATGTGTGGTCCTTGTTGCATGTTTTGAGGAAAGAGGCTCAACAGATTAGACTCCTCTATGTTGTCAAAGTATCCTAAGTAAAAAGTTGTGATTTTTTCTTTTTATTTCCGTTCTCCCGCAAAAAGGGCAGCTGTAACTCAGCCCACTCATTGGCTCTTGTCCACAGAATACAGATCATATGATGTAAAGCTTACTGAAATGGAAGTTGTTGTCTATTATAGAGACATTTCTCTGAAGGGAGTAACTAATGAACTATAGACACCTTAGTGCCTGACTAATCATGTCTCTGTGCCTGCATACAAGATTTGGGTACTGTAAAGATCACAAAGCAAGACTAAATAATCCTTTGTATCATTCTGGAGATCAGCATTCCCCAGAGGAGGTTTTACAAGACGAAACTGGCTTCTGCTTCCATCTGCATTCCGCATGCATATGTTTTGAAGTGTCTTCTCCAGGCTCATCTGTCCAGGTGAAGACCGGATGTGGCTTTGAACTTCCCTCCTGCTCTTTCTGTTTTTTGGTTTCGACTCTTGTGAATCAACATGTGTGTCACAGTCTGGGAGTCATGTGCTGCCAGGCTTCCGTGCTGGTGTATGAGTTCCAATTCCTGCAAACAAAATATCACCTCCAGTGTAGTTCAGGAGAGCCCACAGTGCCAGTAGCTGTAGTGGGAGCCAGAGGGTGATGCTGCAACGTGAGCCAGCCTGCACTGGTACTGATAGAGCAAACTGCTGGGTGACCACCTGTGAGAGTGCTGTGGCAGCATCCCTAGCAAAAGCAGTAAAATAACTGAGTGGCCAGAGCGTCTGATGCTAGATACAGGTGGGCTATGGGTTGTATTGGATTCTGAATCCGATTTGTGCTTGCAATTTAAAATAACTTTGCTACAGCTGCTTTTTTTGTTGGTTTTTTTTTTTTTTTTTAAAGACCTTGAAGGGCCAAGTGGGAGAACAGAGATTCTTTTTACTGAAGTTGGCATCACCCTGTTTTTTTCTGCTTTCTACGTGATTTTACACAACAACCATAGTGGTAGTTTACAGCTGACTTTCACATGAACTGGACAAAAGCAGGAAGAAATTCTCTCTCCAGCATTATTAGCTGATTTCTTGGCATGGCAAAATAAGAGAGTATGCAGACCACTAACACAGGCAGTATTTCTTGAGATGAGTTTGAACAGCAGCAGCATCTGATGAAGTGGAAAAATGAGCTTTTCTGTTCCAAAGGTTTCATATTTTCTAGGGCAAGGCAGGAAGTGGTGTCTTCCAGAGGGAAAGGAAGTAGGAGGGAGGCTGATGAAGTGACATGCATGCTGAGAGGGGAATAAATAATACTTAAGAAGTATTATACACCCAGAAGTGTATATCTGTGGATTTTTTTGTAGTAGAAGTGATTTACTCTCTTTGATGCTATTAGAATGCAATAGATGACCAAATCAAAACCAGTTGGTTGTAATCTGAAAGAACAGTTGCATCTTCCCCTTATTGTTTCTTCCTNAGCATGAGGGAAGTATCATCTGCTTGCCTTTCACTGTTAAAGTAATTGTTGACGCTGGGGAGCACCAGTAGCCTATCCTAACACATAGATATTATATTCCAAATTGTCTTTGTTGTCAGTATGATATTCATGTATCATCACTTTTTGATGAAGTCACATTAATATCAATATGTGTTATTAGATAAATGCCTGGCATCTAGCCATTGAAATACAGTCATCTTCCAAGGAAGTGTTTCATACTCTCAAATCCCATTTAGATTAGGAAGAACATGGGTCACTTCTAAGGATCAAGCCTTTAAAATAATGTGTTTTGCAGGTATTATCTGGAATCCTGAGAAATATATCTCCTTCCAAGAGTTTCAGATGTCTGTAAATATGCCGTTTTCTTCAGGAACTAGACTAAATTTGAGGACTCTAAATTGAAACTGTGGTACCATAAATGACAGCATGAGAGTCAGAAAAGGAAAATGCATTAAGATTTCCCACAGAAAAATAAAAGGTGCATTTTTTAAACATCAAATATAATTAAAATTTCCATAATGTGGAAGTACTATCCTCTGGCCTGCTAATGTAAAGTCTAGTACCTTGCAAATAAGCAGCAAAGTGTGTAAAGAAGATGGGTGCTGTACAAAATGACTACCTAAAATTAATTCAGCTTTTAGAAAAATAAGGCACATATCTTTACCTCAATAACTTTGCTGTAATTACCCTCAGCTACTGCCTGCTAAATCTTGGTTAAATCTTAATTGACATACTCAATTATAGAACTATAAATTTGGAAAAGAAAAGATCTCCCTTGTCTTTAGCTGCAATAATGTAGCTAATTCCAATACAGGTTTGTTATCTCGCCAAATACATTTAGAAAAAGATTTTTCTATTAGTTTAATGTCCCTACAAGAAAAAAAGAACATGCATGATCTCTGAAGAATATAAAACATACAATTGATAAATTAATCAAATTCGTTCTATCAGTCAGTAGAGAAGAGGTGGAGTTTCCTGTTCTCTGACACTGTAGTGGCTGCAAATGTTCATTGCTAAAGAAAAAACTTTTGAGACTGTGTGAAACCTGAGCTATGGTTGGTAATGATGCTCCTTTTAGATCTTGGGAAATTGAATTGTGTGGACTATTCTCATGTCCCAATACAAGTTTACAAATAGCTTTACAAATTGCAGAATATGCAGTTGGAAGGGACTCAAAAGGATCATTGGGCCCACCTCCTGGCCCAGCAGAGGACCGTCCCCAGGAGTCACACCATGTGTCTGAGAGTATTGTCCAAATGCGTCTCGAAGTCTGTCAGGCCTGGTGCTGTGTTCACTTCCCTGGGAAGCCTGTTCCAGTGCCCAACCCTGTGCAGCGTCAAGAACCTCTTTCTGATATCCAACCTAAAC